>JJRW01S0006148.1:22757-36364 GCA_001188405.1 Loxosceles reclusa | reverse complement strand
GCATGCATTAACCTATAATTTAAGAGACGCCGAGGAGATTCTGTTTTCTTTACAAATAGATGTCATTGCATTGTTATAATAAGCACTACCATTGCCGATTTTCATTCATTCCGAATGATCAGGATCAATAACCAGCCCAATTACTAGAACTATTTTTGTTTCCTTTGATATTATTGCGCTTGTACTTGCTCCTTCCGGTTCGTTCCTGATGCAAGTTGACGAAAGTCAACAATTATTTCGTCTAAAGAACTGCTTAGACACTTCTATCACTTTCCACAAAGTCTAAGGCATACCTTGCCCATTTTCACAGTCGTTCGTTCATTCCCACGACGCATATGCAAATGATTCGGGCCATTCGAACCGCAATTTGTCGTTGGATGAACTAAGTTCTGATGTTGAGTGGAACACATGATAATCCTTAGATTTCAGATTTGGTCATTATGAAACGCTGTTGCGAAATTAACTTTTTGAGTGTAACTATAAGTGATATTAGATCGCCACGAGTCAAGCTAATTCTTCACTCTGAGGACGCGTCCGCGGTTATCGGAGTAATACCACAGTAACTGGCAATCGAGCTACGATACTCTGACCACTTCTATCCTCTCCTGTACTTTGGTTTGGCATAACAGCAAGCAAGACTTTAATGTGTTTAAACGCTTTGAAGAGAAATTCTAAGGAGCAGAGCTGAAGCAGCCAGCTCCATTAACTCCCTCTCTGGAAGGGAGATCCATCGAACAGGTCGATCTCATAAGCAACGACAGAAAGAAAGGCTAGTATTAATTAGAACGGTCTATTAGCCAATACAAATGCTGTGGTACGAGAAAACTTCTCGTGCAACTTTTGTTAGAAGGCGGAAGCCACATCCCTCAAGTGATTTTACTCACCGAAATTTAGGGCGATGTTCCGTAGATTGTAGATTATTTGTTGCTGAAGTGGAAACGTGATGGAACACCACCACAACTCAATCAACGACCCAATAGGACCAAGGAAATGATGTATCGTGACCTCAGAAATCTCAGATTTATTGTAAAACTCAATGACCTGTCTTCTTCATCAACAACTGGTAAAGACTTCCATTTGATGTTGGGAAGGTTTTCATTAATGGAACTGTTTCCAACGAGGCATTTGCACCTGTTTTCACGGTCGTGTTGTAGCCTGAAAGCCATTCATTATACAGCTATCAAAGCACGCTGCCTTTCAACACGCAATTTGTGTTTGATCAATACAGAGAGTTCCATTGAACGACGTGTCGAAGTTCATGATTTGACAAAAGGATAAACGTGTCTAGATATAGAAGAACTCCTGTGAACGTCATTTGAAGAATCGTGTACTGTCCCTTAGTTTTCGTTCGCCGTGATATTTGGAGGCGGCTTCTTATAAAATGTGTTGGATGTGTTGGTCTTTAGTTCGTATATGTAAACGCTGATGCTTTCCGAGATATTTGAGAAACCTGCATTTTGTCCACATTGGTTGCAACAATTTAGAACATGACCATTTCTGTGTGACAATACGACAACTCACTTGCTCATGAAGGAAGTAAAGTAATCCCGTCGTTTAAAGAGAATTAATTATCTAGCTAGCCCAAATTCCCGAAAACAATCTCATAGAATATTTGTCGGATGTGCCGAAAAAGCGATTCCGAACAAGGAATAAATACACGGCCAAAAACCTCATAAAATCTTCCATTTCTTTCGGGAAGAAAGAGAACATATTTCAGTATACATAAAAGATATTCCGTCAAGTCCGCATGAACTCTGCATAGCGGTATTTCTCGTACATGAAATGACCAAAGAACTATGCCTCTAAGACAAATAGTTTTCGAAAAAGTGCTAAAGAAACATTTCCTTGATAATATAATCTCATCGGCAATACGTGGCCTATGGTTCCAACATGATGGATCATTGGCGCATTTAAGCTCTCCTGTACGTGTTTGGCTGGATATGGAATATCCAGGCAGCTGGTTTGTACGTGAGGTCCATTTTTATGACTGCCAAGATCGCAGATTTGACACCACTGGAATTTTTCCTATGGGGGATATCTGAAGAAATTGGTCATTCGGTTGCTACAGAAGATGATTTAGTTGCTCGAGTTCATGCTGCATGGATTTTTCTAGATACCACACTATTGAATCGACCGTAGGTAGCCATTCCATGACGCGCGCATGCATGCCTCGATATTGGAGGTGGACACTTTAATGACCTTCCTATGTAAACATATGCAAGTTCCTTTGTTCATGTTTCGATAAAACTTTTTTCCCCATGTATTGGTATGACATCATACTTTTTCTCATTTTTCTCAAAAACTTTGGTCATTTTTTATGTATTCCAAGCGAGGAATCTTGCTGTGCAAAGTGTATACGTTCTTAACGGGACACCCAGTATAAACTTAGCGGAAAGTTGTTCCCAAACTGTCAACAATATAATAGTAGCAAAAGATGACGAATTACTTACGACTCATTGGTAAGAGCTTTGTAACGATAGAAAAGAACTATAATAGGCACCTAAGCACCTTTGGCGAGGTAATATGAGGTCAGAACTAGATCAATTAATTTAGAGTATAGTACAAAGACTTCACTCATCTCTCGTATGCTATCGAAATTTATCTGACATTACCTGAAACAAAATCCTGAATAATTTCATCGCTGGTGAAATATGAAATTATTTTGGCTACGAAACAACTTACCTGTGATTATGATTATTATATTTGACTTGTTTGTGAAAATCATAATTTTGAATTTATCGTTACTTTTGAACAATTACATTTTGTATTGTATATTAGCACAGAAAGCTGATAAAAATTTCAGCATCTAAACATAACGATAACAGGACAGAGATTGCATATGAAGGAAAGACGCCAGCAGAGAAAACATGATACTGTCAATTGAAACGTCACAAAAATGAATTTTTGAGAATGGGTGAATTCATTCTACACGTTCCTGTTTCCGAAGGACTCATCGATGAGTCATCTCATCGGCACAGAATTGTTTCGTTATCGTTGTTTATTGCTGATCAACATATGTGGAAATTTGCAGCATCAGTCAGCATTCCTTCACCGAAAAAGTGGTATGGTGGGGTCTTGCGCGGAGGAATGAGAGAAACGCATATTTACCCGGTTGAAGCTAGAGCACATGCTGATAGCCAAGGATTGAATTTCAGTAGAACATTCTGGGAATTGCCCATACCATCAATAAAGAAGGACCTCAAATTAATAGTTCTTTCAAATTAAAAGTATACAGTGAAGTGCCAAACGTCATAGGATACCACTTATATCGTTGTACTCGATGAGAAGCTTTTGTCAGCGTCTTAAACACTGCATAATATATATAATTAAAATGGTGACTAGTTTCGGCAATTACAGGCGATTGTCCTCGTCAGAACCACATCTTGTAATGTCACACTAGCAGACGTGGATCTGACGAGGGCAATCGTCTGTAATTGCCGAAACTAGTCAACATTTTAACTATTGTATATTGTGCAATTTTTAAGACTCTGACAAGAACTTTTCATCGAGTGCATCCATACCTGCACAGGAGCAGTTAGAACTATTGTTTAACCCTATAACGTGTCGGACCGCCTTTAGACCGACGAAGTGCAGCGGCTCTGCGTGGCATGAAGTCAACTAGTTGTCTGAAGGGAGTCCCCGGAAGAAATGTTCAGCCATGCTCTTTGTATAGCCGTCCATAATTGCGGAAATTGCAAGAGCTGTATGTTCTTCTCATGCACGAACCTTTCGATCATATCAAAGATGTGTACGGTGGGGTTGATGTCTGATGATTTCGTCTGATGATTTTGGCACATGATTCGCTGTATTTCGTCAGAATATTCGTCAACTTAATCGCAAAAGATTTTGGCCCGGTGACATAGCGCATTGTCATCCTTGAAAACCCCATTATCGTTAGGATAGATGAAGTCGATGAATTGCTGCAAATGATCTCCAAGCAGCTGAACATAACGATTTCCAGTCAGTGTATGGTTCAGTTTGACCAGAGGAAGCAGTCCATGCCATGGAAAAACGCCCCACAACTATATGGAACCTTCACCAACTTTCATACTGCCATGCTGACAACTTGGGTCCATGGCCTCGTGACGAGTGCACCCCATCTGAATCCTGCCATAGGCTGTTACCAACTAGAATCCTGACTCATCTGACCAAGTTACGTTTTTCCAGTCATATACTGTCCAACTGGTATTTTCACGAGCACAAGATAGGCGCAACTGCCGATGTCGTGTTGTTAGTAAAGGCGCTCGAGTCGGTCTGCTGCCACATCCGATCAACAGAAAATGTCACTGCACTGACCTCATGGACACATGCCTTGCATGTGACGCATTGATTGTTGCTGCTATTTGACGCAGTGTCGCTTGTCTGTGAACACGGACTACTCTACTCACAGACGTTTCCGGTGACGGTCATTAAGTATATATGCAATCGCCCGTTGTGTTCTCCATGACGGGAGGTAATGTCTGAAATCAGGTAATCTCGGCATACTCTTGACACTATGGTTTGAGGAATGTTGAATTCCCGAACAATGTCAGAAATGGAATGTCCCATGCGTCAAGCTTCAACTAGCATTCCGCATTCAGAGTAGATCAAATCTCATCGTGTATTAATAATCACGTGTCAGGCAACATTTCCCAGGATCTAGTGCCATACAACAGAAATAATTGACAACGCACTACCTATTTATGGTTATTTTACGTGATGCTATCGCTACCTAGATATTTGCATATTGCATTCCTATGACTTTTGGCACTTCATTATATGTTTCGCATGCTACAATAATTTGCAATCTTTGTGCGAAATTATAGTTGCTAGACATTATAAGAAAGCGATTTTATTGGACAATTAAGTGATTAATTTTACAGATGTGGACTGATAGATAAGTGTTAGATGTTTACAAGTTACACTTTCAACAATCACCACGAGATGGCGCACCTCACAAGAAGAGTTAATTTCTTCAATACTCAACTCCGAATACTTGCCCAGTTCACTGTACATGTATAACATCTAACAGTAGTTATCGTTTTGATAAAAAGTGGATTCAAGTTAATCCTCAGAAACCATAGTCAACATCCGTGAAATAAACCACTTAATTGTAAAACAGCGTTTTTTTATTGTATTTAACTATCATAGACATGTCTGAAACTCAATATTATCGACAATTTCTTCATGGCAGACAAACGGTTTAACTTTTTGTTATATGCGATGTAACATTTGAGTCTTTAAATTCACGCTGTCGGTGCAACAGGCAAGTATTGAATCATGTCTGCTTTTTGCAGGCTTTTCAAAACGCTTTTGACGAGAACGAGGCATTGTAACAATAAAAAGTAGTTTACTTAACTGAAGTGTAGAGAAGGTAGTTGTTTACGTTGTTTCGAATTTTTTTTAACCTCTAACTATGCATGAGTTTTTCCACTGTCAAAGACTAAAACGCACTTTTTAATCTTTCATGAAAAGCAAAAATGAAAACATAAGGATGAGAAAAAGCTTTTGCGGAAGACAGAGTCGCTATTAAAATTCTTTTACAGTGTAATGTCCGCCCACAAAAGATTTCAAAGTAAGCATATAATTACAGCATCGGCGTAACTTAACCGCCTCCTCTGGTTCTTCTTGGTCCATCCGGTCCTCTTTGGTCCGGCGCTAGTAAAAGCGGCTCCTCTGGAGGTGAACGTTCCGGGTTCGATTTCCAGGCTTCGGCATAAAGTAAAGATTTTCTTTACAAATGGCGCCCGAACTTAGCGACACACACGAGTGGCCAAGGACCCAACCGTTAGGTTCACCACTCGAGGTCAACTCTATACACTGGCATCTTTTTCAAGTGGGGCAGGATGTAATGTCCACCCACAAAAGACGTCAAAGTAAGCATATAATTACAGCGTCGGCGTAGCTTAACCGGTAAAAGCGGCTCCTCTGGAGGTGAACGTTTCGGGTTTGATTCTCGGAGCGGACAGATTTTCTCTACAACAGTAATATGAGAATATTAGTGAATTCTCCTATATGTAACCGATACTATTCCACTACTTTCAATTTAATTCCTTAAAAGTAATATAGATTGGAAGTAGCAAAATTATTCCAAAATAGAATATACCATTTTAAAAAGGCTGTTATACCTCAATTATTAGTATAAAATATACCTTATTACAGAATTTAATATTCGCATGAGTAATTTTTGAATTTGTACATTTAAACAGCTCAATTTTCAATGCACATCTCCCTTGATATATAATTCAAGTATAAATTTGTGCGTATAACTTTGATATTTTGTTTACTAATCCAAGGAAACAGTTTTGGACATGACGTTTTCTAAAGATGGGGAGGAGGGAATGAATTCTTGTGCTGTGGTAGGTCCTACGTGTTAGCATTAATATTCAATATTCATTTATCAATATCCATTAATATTCAAAATATTTTTAATTCGCAATATTCATTATTCATTTCTAAAAAAACTGAAATATGTTCAATATTCGATTCGCAATATTCATTGTTATTCAATATTCAGTTCTCAAAAACTGATGTTCAATATTCAATTCTCAAAAAAAATGTTCACTATTCAATTGTCGATATTCATTGTTATTCAGCATTCGACATGCTCAATATTTATTACTATTCAGTATTCAACATTCAGTTCTCATTTTAATAGCATTCAATAATTTTTGTGGCATACTGAAAGCAGACATTAACTACCATTGTGTACTAAGATATCATTCTATCACAGTTCAAAATGATACATAACCTTTTTATGGCGTGTTTCTTAAAATATCTGAAGTGTTGTTATGCAAAATTATAAGGTGTTAAAATAAGTTATAAACGTTTTCTATATAACGTGGTCTAAAAATTTGCATTCCCTTGCCGTTCTGTAACCTTTCAGAGAAAAAAAAGACAGGTTAGCACCACAGCAAAGTACTTAGTAACAGGTCACCTGGCCATCACGAAAATTCGAACCTCGGATTTTTTTTGTTTTGGAATAAACGCTCTATCATCGAACTATGTTGACTGCTGCAGTGAGAGCTTATTATCAAGATTTGCTGTGAAGAGAGCATTTTACATTTTTCCTCAACGAAGTTGCGAGGTCAAGACACAAGCCTTAGCGCAAAGCAGTCAACCGTAACGGCTAAGGGTGTCATTGTAAAGGTTGTCTTGACAACCCGGGATTGGAACCTTGGATTTCTCCTCCTGAATGAGAAGTGTGCAACGGAGCTGTGCCGGCGGCTGTAGAGAGACCTTGTTATCGACACGTGATGGTGAGGGGGTGAGGTTAGTTAGGTAGGGGCCATGGTAAAGGTGATGCTATAGGTAGGTGTGGTTAGAAGGAGTGACGTTGTTGTGGTTGTGGTTGGGGAGAGCCGGGAGTAGGGATGAGTAGGATGTTTGCTGTGAGAGGTAGGAAGGGATATATAGGTCGTAAGAGGTGCCCGTCCTAGTCTAGTGGTGAGGGAGGAAAGGTAGCCCTAGTTAGGTAGAGGCCGTGATAAGGTTAGTGCTATACGTAGGGGTGGTAGGAGATGGGGTGACATCGTTGTGGTGGTGGTGGGGCAGAGACGGGTGTAGGAATGAGTAGGATGTCCGTTGTGAGAGGTAGGAAGGGATGTATAGGTTGTAAGAGGATCCCGGCACAGTCCAGCTGGCAATGGAGGAGGGTGGCCCCGGTTAGAAAGGGGCCGTGGTAAGGATGGTGCTATAAGTAGAGGAATCACACAACTTTAAAAGCTCGTAGGTGGAAAATGCAAACGACAAGGCACTTGTTTAGCACTACATTCCGTTACAATTTCATAGAGTAAAGCATGCTGTGAAACCACGTGCATAAGTCTTCGTTTGGAAAGAATATTGTATTGAAAAACACATGCGACTTTTGGGTTAGACAGTTTAAAGCTGATGATTTGCTTGTTAGCGATCGAGAACTGGAGCGGGGCGTCACACAAAAGGTTACACATGAGGATTTACAAGCATTATTGGATAAAGGTTCGTCTTATACGTAAAATGAGTGTACCGAGCAACTGTAATGAGAAACAAACTAAAAAAAAAAATATTTACAATTATTTACATGCAATGCGAATTATTAAGAAGGAAGGAAAATGGATACTACGTGAACTGAACCAGAGGAAAAGTATGGGCGCATTATGAAGTGTTTCAATCTGTTAAATAAACAACACAGAAATTTTTTCCTGTGGAAAATCCATAGTGACCTGGGTGATTAAAGAGGACATGGTAAGATAATACCAAACGCAGAAAAGCACTGGGTAAACCGCAGGGAAGCAACAACATCGATACTGAAACACAATATTTACTCTAAGAAAATTCTGCTATGTATTTAGTGGAATATGACGGGTGTTTTGTATTATGAACTATTAAACTGGGATAAAAATGTTGCTGCTGATCGTTACACGTACGAATTGCTGGGATTTGAAAAAGGAAATTTACCAAAACCCTTCATTTATTAGCAAAGACTTGCACCTAGTCAAATCGCTCCATGAGAAACCCAGATCTTGCGTAGCGAAATCGGCAATGGAAAAGTTATTGACGCTGGTCTGGAAAGTGTCTGAGGACCCGTGTATAGTCCCGACATTGCTTCTTTATACTATCATTTCTTCCGGTCAATGCAGCATGCTTCTGCTTTGCGCTTCGGGTCGTTGTGCCAGTAAATTCTAAATTCAGCCAACAAATCCACTTACCATTCATAAAGATACTACGAAGTTCTGTACCAGTGTAGCTTACCGGGACAGGACGTACGTTCGAATCCACCTTCAGTTATAAACTAGGTCAGATTAATGTATTTACATAGTATTTGTACATCGGCTAGTAATCCAATGTTCTTAATGATAAATAAATATGCTGTCATTACTATTATGAAGCTAATGCATATCCATAATTAACAGATGAACGGCAACAACTGAGTGACTCATGTCGCTTTTAATGGAAGAACGGTGGTGGGATGCTTTTTCGATTACACAAGCAAGCCTGGGTAGAATGGGGTATGGGGTCTATTGTCTGCCTTCTGGGGTCGCCAAGCGGTAGTTTGGCAACATTGCAGTATTATCACATGCATGCCTAGAAACGATGCCAGTAGTGACACATATACTGAGTTGACTCGAAATCTTACCACCTCACTGCCTTTATTACTTTTAGCACTCAAGAATGCATGATTTCAGCACTATATATCATCGAGTGTTAGAAGTAATAAAAATAGCGAGGGATATATATACTGAGCTAAATCAAAATCTTACCCTCGCTTTCTTTTTACCTTAAGATTTCGAGTCAGCTCAGCATATGTGCCACTACTGTCATGGTTTCTAAGTACGTGTATGATAATGCTGCCAAAATACCAGTTGGCGACCCCTAAGACAGCCAAGAGAGATGTCATGCGACACAGGACTCGGTCTTGCTAGAGTTTGCGGATCATCATCTCAGAAACTAAAGTGCAGGCAGACCCCTAGAGGAAATACAAACCTTCAAAAACTGGAATCGTTTCACGACGTTTCTCACGACGTTGATATACTTCGCAGCTTATTCAGTATGTGTACATACTACCTTCTATTTATGAGATGCTTTCTAACATCGCTAAGCTCAGCTCACTAGAGAAATGAATCAGTAACCAACTTTTAGAAATTTAAAGGTCATTTATTCCAAGCACCTATCCAAGGACCGATTGCGAGATGATCATTAATACTGACGGAAGCAGTCGTGGAATGACAACTGCGCTTTCACATGTTTAAAAGGATATGCTAATGCCTTTTTCGCAATCAAAATTTTCAAATACACTATGATATACACTATCTGGCCAAACGTATCCAGATACCCAGTGGTACGGACTCAGAGAGTCCTGAGGCATATATTACTATGATGTTGGTTCCCCCTTTATCATCGATGACAACCTGCACACGTCTGGGGAGACTTTTCACCAGTTTTTGATAAGTGGCCATAGGAATGAACTTCCAGGCGTCCATCACAGCGGAAGTGAGTGCTGGCAGTGAGAATGGTCGGCTTCGCTGGCGACGTAATAGGCGTTCTACTTCGTCCCAAAGGTATTCTATAGGATTGGGATCGGGGATCTAAGAAGGCCAGTACAGTTTTTGAACACCCATTTCTTCAAACCATGTCTGCACTAGTTTCGATGTGTGAATAGAGCAGTTACCCTGCTGGAAGAAAAATGGGCCTTCCCCAAAATATTGCCATTCAGGTGGTAGAGCGGCATTGTCAGGAATGTCCACATGCATCTCAGAGTTCATGTTTCCGACCACAGGCACGACGGGACCCAGGACAAACCCTTAAACACTTCCATACCATGATGCTGCTACCACCAAACTTGACAGTCTGCACAATGCAGTCACTTAAGAAGCCCTCGCAGGGCATCTGCCACACCCAGACGCCGCCATCGGACTGCCAAATTGTGAAACAAGATTCATCACTCCAAAGAACATTTTTCCACATGTCCACAGTCCAATGCCGGTGACCTTTGCACCATTGAAATCGACGCTTCTTATTTTGAGGACTGATGTTCGGCTTATGTGTGGCTGCACGACCATGAAATCCTAGGTTTTATAACTCTCGACGAACAGTCTTGCTGCTAGCACTAACGTCTGATGAACTTTGAAACTCCTGAGTGGTTTCAAACAACGAGGACTCGAGATTTTGTGTCATGACCCATTTCAGCGTTCTAAGGCTGCGTTCATTAATTTTTTTCAGCCTGCCGCTTCGATTTTCTACAGTCTCACTGCCGCGTCGTTTCCACTTAACAATTACATCACTCATAGTGGATTTTAGCTTCTATAGCATGTCCGAAATTGGACGAACTGGTTTCCCACGAAAGTGGCATCCCACTATAATGCCACGACAAAAGTCACTAAGCTCTTTTGACTTACTCATTGTCTCACAAACGCATACATATGGCCAGACAAACTACTAACATCAAATTACGTCACCGGCCAGATCTATTTCTTTCGGTGGGTGTCCGGATACTTTTGGCCAGAGAGTGTATGTATAGTACAGAGTGGCATGCAGCGTTATGGCCACCGGCGTTTTTCCTGGCCACCGGTTGAATGTTGTGAATGACGAAAAATGAGCAAATTTCTCTTTGTAGTCAATCGGATTTTAAAGGCGTTCATTCATTCTTTTATAAACGAAATGTGTTGAGATGGTTTATTGACCTGTCATCGGGTAAGTGTTCAGCTAAAAAAATTGAACAAACAAATAGACTGCAGAGTTGCTTTCAGTAACACTACGAGTTTTCAGAGGTCTGTTCTCTGTTTGAAATGTTTATGGGGTTTCCTTAAAATTCCTTTTGAAAGAAAACATTTGGGAAATCCATATTTCCGAAAGTTTCGCTTCGACAATTTTCCGCGTCAACGTATCGACAACCGATAATGGCTGGGAAGCATTTTACTTAAAAATAACGACGGGGTGCCTACAGTTATTCAATGATAAATATATACATGTCCAGGAAGCTTCTGTTTAATCAGAATACTGAAAATTCCGTTGAATAAACTGCTGCTCTATACCGAGTAAATCAATTGAGTTAATCTTATCAGGGAATGCCTTGCTACCAAATGACGAGAACAAGATAAACATAACTTCGATTGTATTTAAATTCATTAGCTACAAAAATGAGATGGCATTCAGTATTACTGCCCTTTTGTTACCGACAATACTGAACACAAGCAACCCAATGAAATGTCAAATAATCAGTGCGTATATCTAATATACGCACTGCGGAAATACCTAACAATCGGTAAATAATGATATTTTGAGATAGTCATTAAATAATTCAATATTAAGAAATAGTCATTAAGTAATTTTAACGGGCTCGGTTGAGTATAAGAGCTGTAAAACCATATACTTTTTACCATAAAAACTGAAAAATGAAAAAAAGAAACTGCACAGTACCACGTTTATTTAAGCGAAGTCGCTTAACGACAAACGAGCAAATCTTTTTTAAATAAGTAAATAATAATAAATAAATTTTATTTATTTATGGAAGCCAATACAACAAATGGAAAGATCATAAACACTATGTTAAACTAGGAAAACTGAGTTCCCCAATACAACAACAGACTTGTACTGGATGTTACAATTAGTGACTCAACTTCCATAGGGGGACAGGGAAAGGTCTCAATAGACTTGACATGGCCCTGCCACCCCATTTTAACTGTAGAACACTTTATTATATAAGAAATTGCAAAAGGAAAAATTGAATGAACAGAAAAAAAATAGTGACTTAAATAACGATTTAAACTAGAATAGTACATAATAAAACACTACAATAAATTACACGAAATAAAACACTACATTAAATTACACAATATTAAGAACGGTATTTTGTGGAAAAGACGGGCCAGGGCTGACTCGATTTACGCACCTCCTGAATAGGATCTCCCGGCGCGATACCATCTGTGCTACTCGGACCGATTATCAGCACGACAAAATTTTCGACACATATACAGGTTAGACTTAATATGACATACATTTAAATTACAGAGAAATTTCTCTCAAGCTATATTGTAAAATAACTACATGTAACCAATCAATCAAATGCGAGCCAAACGTAAGTAGAAAAACGAATAAAATGAAATCTTCGTGGGGGAAGGGAAGTCCCATAGTCAAACTGTTATTGGGGGAAAACAAACCACAATATTAGAACTTATTACCAACATATTAGAACCAAACCAACTGAACAGTAGATGCCAAGAGACTATTCCATCTATTCATCATTCTATTTGGGAGGAATCATGCCTCAGTAACTGTCTTGCTTTTACTTTTCTTAGTTTCGTTCCTTGACACTTTGTAACCCCACGCACACCACACTCAAACAATTCTTCATCCATATTGTCAAAGCCGTGTAAAGTCCGAACAAATCTCACCTTAACCCTCGTTTCAGTAAACTTAAGAGATTCAGTCCCTTCAATTTCTTTGTTTGATCCATGTAACACCATTCATCGATTCATCGATGAATTCATCGATGATCCTTCCAGCCCTCCTTTGGACTCTCTCTATGCAGTCGATGGCGTTCATGAGGTACGGGGCCCAATATTGAACAGCATACTGAAGATGAGGACATACAAGAGATCTGTATAGGTAAAACACAACTTCTCTCGTACGGTAAGCAATGTGAGTTTTTCAAACCTAGGCTTTCTATTACCTTTATTTGCAGTAACCAGGCACTGAATACCAAATTTAAAGTCTTTATTCACACACCTATGTTGTAAAGAAAAGTTCTCGACGCGGAGATTCGCACCCCAAACATTCAGCTCCGGAGCAACCGCATTAACATTTAAGCTACGCCGACGGGGTAACTAGGTAGTTTATATTGAAGTCCTTTCTGGGTGGACATTACAATATGCACCCAAATCTTCATTGACTTCCTACTGCAAGCGTTTTATCGCTAAACTCGTAGTCAAATTTAGTATTATTTCTACTAAATTGAATACTTTTCATTTTCAAGCATAAACTTTCATTAGATTAACAAGGATGACAATGGTTTTCATGTGCAATAAATATTTTACATACAGCTAAAGCTGATCCGAATTTCAGGAGATCTGATCGTGCGCTTTTATCAGAGCTCCATGAGAAATGAACTGGAGATAATTCATTTACCGGTGTTCTCCGGTGTAAGGAAATTT
>JJRW01S0006137.1:37629-49403 GCA_001188405.1 Loxosceles reclusa | reverse complement strand
GTGCCTGTGGAACATTGTTGTTTTTGTCGTGAAGAAATTTATTGTTTATCATAATTTTAATTGGACATATTGTTCATGTTGCGAAAGGAAATCTCACTTTCAATCCACTCAAGGGACGTAAGTACAATGTTTTCTTAGCGCTCAAACAACCCGTTACATGAAGCAAAAAAAAGTAACATTTGGGAGAAAAATTCCAAATGATAAATGTGATGAACAACAGAATAAAAATTTCCAAAAGAAAGCTCCTTTCTTTTACATCAGATCCCATTGCATACCGAGTAAGTGACATGGAGCACAGAAAAAAAAAGGACTGACATAAGATAGTAACATGCAAATATCAAGGTGGCGGTAGCCACGCGTAAAATACGCATAAATGGGCAGTGCTGTTGTCAGTTCTTTCATTTGTACGATAGCGAGTCCTGTGAAACATTGTCTTACGTGATTATGGCTACACGACGAGAATTGACCAACTTTGAACGCGGAACGGTAGTTGGAGCTAGACGCATAGGACATTCCATTTCTGACATTGTTCAGGAATTCAACATTCCTCGATCCAAAGTGTCGAGTGTGCCGAGAAACAGCAGGATTTTGACGCTGTCGGCCGTGGTGGGCTTTTGCCTGTTACCGACTTTGTATTTTGTATTTTTAGAAACAAAAGAGGGGACAAAGAACGCAATGCTAGAATATCACTACAATGAAGTATAAGGCAGGACGGTAGTGGATCGTTCTCTGTCAAATTTGTTGCATTGTTTTCGGTTCGGTGTCACTTCGAGTTCCCGCTCAAAGTGTTTAAAGTTTCGGTTTGCATGGGAAATAATTATCTTCTGCTACCGGCAGCGCCACCCTCCAATGAGCCCTACAAGAGAACGTGCAAACACGCCTGGGCTAACTAGGAGCTATACCACCACGATTGGCCAACAAGAAGACTAATACTGCCAGACCCGCAGGATCAGTTGACCCAAGGCGTAGGTACTGGAATTTCCCGTCGTCTAGCCGGTTGCCTCGGCTCGGGACGTGATTGAAACGCCCGCCTAGCATGAAGCTAGAGCCAAAGCAATGTATTGGAACATTACCTCGCCCCTCAACTGCCAGGATCCTGTTTTCCAGCAACACGGGTCGCCGCACCCGGCAAACAGGCGGCAACGCTGAGGTGAAGCAATACCCCTCCACTATGCAGATCATAGCTACGTAGATGTCTAAACCTGTGGGTGAGAAAGAAGAAAAAAATAATAAAATGAAGATAGTGAAGAAGAAAAGAAAGAGAAGAGAAAATAGGAAAGAGGCCGTTGCAGGAAAAGGAAGAATGCTAGGCCCAGCACAGGGTACCCAGGGACGCTACTTCCCGGTCAGGAAGACACTGACACCTGGGGGTTTTTTTCTGACGTACCCTTTGATGTTACATATTAAAAAGTGAGGATACAGTTGAGTCATTAATTTGATGTTTTTGTTGTTCCTGATATTCTGAGTTGTTTCGACAGTAAGTCACTGTAATATTATTTTAACTGTCAATTGAAGAGTATATAGATTGATTTAGTCGATTTTTAATTGACAAATTGAGTTTAGAACTTTCTTCAGTTGATATTAGCTATGTCGGGACTGCAGTCCTGTGAAGGGGAATACTTGAAAGATGCTCCAGCACCCCTGGTCGACCAAAGAGACCTTGCTCACCCTCAGCCCCGCGAGAACCTCTAACTGCGGGATATTCTTCAGTAGTGATACCTGTACATAAATGATATTTGTGATTCTTCTCTCGCCATTTTATTCACCTCAACGCAAAATCGTCATCTGCTAAAAACTTCGAAGCGACAAAACGTTTTATTTTCGTTCCATAAAAAAAGACAACTTACACGATAATGAGAAAGTTTGAAAGACCGATCCAAAATCACAGATAATCAATAAGAAAACAGAAATGCATTAGTAATAATAAAAAATAATCGATATCTTGTCTCCATGGGAAAGTAACCACGGTTACTTCTCTGGCAGATATGTATATCTATCGAAAATATTGACAGTAGACAATGAATCGGCCCGGAACGCGAAAAGGTCAAAATACGATTACATCTGCGGTTAATGACTTGCGAGAAGTAAGCATTTTCCGTAGTAGCGTTAAGTGGTGTAGCGGCGAAAAATATTTAACGATAAGATGTCATAGTTGGTTGGTTGGATGATCGGAATTTCTATGGCACAAAAACCTGCTAAGGTTATGCTGTGCCAAACACAGGGTAGAATCGAAGCGGAGAGTCATCAAAAAGTTTAGCGATTAGAGGATCAAGGGATCATAAAATCAGAAACTCAGAAATCAGATTACTGTTTATCATTCAATTTATTAAGAAAACATTTACTGATAAAACCATGGTAAATTAAAAAGATGAATTCATTTTAAAAAGGTGATCGAAAGATAAAGAATTGAAGCAGAAAGATCAAATCATTGAAATATTAAGAAAATAAAGGTTAAAAGTGGAATTTCAAATTTCATGATATATATATCGATGGAGCACAAGAATTGTCTCAATAAGGAAAAATCGCATGTTGAAACCAAAATGTTTAAAATATTCAAATTACGATTGTTAAAAATTGAGAACGGGACATGATTAAGAGCGGGACATTCAATTAATATATGATTAATTGTGAGAATGAAATGGCAATTTCGACAAGAAAGTTGATTCTCACCTCGCAGGACATATACATGAGTCAGACGTGTGTGTCCAATAGGAACGCGAGTCAGTGAAACATCCTCTCTGCGTGAACGTCTACAAGGCTAGTGACAAAGGACGGGCTTCACTGCATGCAACTTGTAGCAGTCGTAATGTTGGAGCCGAAGGCTCCAGTTGTTTGCTGTTCCCGTCCAATTAGGACTTTTGACAACTTCCCCCTAGGGAAGTCCAGTCGTGGTCGATATGCGACCTCTTGCAGTCGGCAGCCTACCCGGATCAACGAGATTCTAACTCGACAGAACCGGTGAGAAGCTAAGAGCCCCGCCGCTTTGTATGCGTGCTCCTAACTCTAATCCACACAATCTGTTCCAGTCATATCACCAAGATCATATACTAGTCATGAGCCACATCTCTTTCCAGTCAGTTCTGCTTGTTCACCAGTGTTAGGCATTTAAGGAGCGTATCTCCAACAATCTCCCCCTGACGAGCCTCGAGTGGTGAGTTCGGGCCCGTCTCAATTCCTGTCGCTTCCAGGCAAGCCTGGCCCTGGCCAAACGTGCCACCCACCGCCCCTAGGAGAAGAGCGATGAATGACCCGCAGGCCGCTGCGCGTTCGAAACCTGCTCGCGTCCTTCCCAGAGGATGGGCAAAGGCTGGCAAGATCTTATCAGATCAGGGGGGCGAGACTAGGAAACGTGTCTCAGCCACTCTTATCGTGGAACTTCTTTCCCCATTTCCCAGTTAAAACTGGTCGGCTCTTCCGCCTCAATCTAGCCAATAAATCATCCTTTTCAAGTCCAGGACTCCAGCCTATTAGCTCCAGTTCTCGAGGACCCCAACTTTGCCTGAGTTAGTTTGGTCCACTATAGCTCACGTCAGGTGGGTTCAGACACACATAATTATACACTACATAAAATAGATATACAACTACGTGTAATGCTCAGAGTACTATCTACAAAGATAGCCCCCTCACACCACATCTGAATAATAATTTACAACTTCATGCTCGGTGTCGGACCTTATAGAAAGGCCAGACATTCGAACTTAACAGTCCAGTCAGTCCCGCTTGACTTTTCCAGTCCTTCCCCTGAAGAACTCAGGTTTCAGACTGTAGGAACACCCGGTTCCATGCTACCGGGCTTTTGTACTAGCCATTGACAGAGTGCCAGTGTGCTAGCCGGCGCCTCTCAATAGCACTTCGCTCGAGACTCTCGAGAGAGCCTCCTTAGGCGTCAAGTCGGGCACTTGCCTAGCCTCTGACAAAGTGCCAGAGCCGTCGGCTTAGTCCCATTGGATGGGCGCGCCTAGTATTTGCGACTTAAGTACATCGTCATGGTAGCCCATCTCCATGACTGACTTGGGCAACGAAGTTCGCGGGAAGTCGAGACACCACCCCGTCTACAACGTCTTATGCCACAACAGTGGCACAACACTCAGGGCAACGAAGCTCGCGGGGTGTAAAGATGGGAAACCACCCCGTCTACAACGTCTTATGCCATAACACGTGCCTCAGCACTTCTGTGCCCCTCACTCTTTGCCACCATTGATCTCGTATACCGTTCAATGGAGTTCCCAGACCCACGTGGGATAAATCCCGGACGTAAGTAGTTAACCACTTGCTCGGATCGGGTAACGGCCACACGACCGGGTTCCGGAAGAGTCCTTACTGCCAGACTAGTGGAGAGAACGGGTACACTAGGCTGTTTTAGCAAGACAGTGAACTCCCTCTGTCCACAACTTCTTAGCAGATTGAGAATGCCAAACATCCTGATAGATAGTGCGAATACGGGCTCGGATAACAGGTTTTAGGTCGGTGTATGGCACAGGAATATGCAGAGCAGCAGCCGAAGAAGCAAACTCTGCCACTCGATCTGCTGCCTCTTTCCCAGAAATTCCAACGTGTCCCGCAATTCAGTAAAAGCGGGTGTCAAACACTTGTGATAATAAATTGCTCATGATGGCGAGTATGTGGGACAAAAGAGGATGAAAAGTTGACTGGAAGGAAGAGATGAATTGAAATGAGGGGAATCGGAATAGATAAAGTACTTCCTCGGGGGAAAAAAAGATATATATGCTCGCGAGCAAGGGATAGGGAATGTAGTTCCGCCGTAAAAGATGGTTGCTTCAGGAGGCAGCCTATCAGTGAGTGCAACGTCACCGTAGACCATTGCTGATCCCACGTACCCCTTTGATTTCGACTCATCGATGTGTATGGGATTATGGTCGGAAAATGCGGCTCGGTGCTTCAGGAAATATTGCATATACTGAGCATTTGGTGCACTACACACATTTAACACACGTGCACAGATCGAGATACACAGATGGAAATATCCTCTCCCCAGGTGATAATTAGTCTAATGCAGAATTTGCTATGGCTCCGATATCAATACGAAGCTCTGCTAAAATCAACTTCATTCGGATCTCAACGCTTGGGATGCAAGATGGCTTTCCCGAAAGAGATGTGTAAAAAAAAACCGGGTTGAAACACACGACACCACAGTGGATAAATTTTGTGGACGTCGGAGTAGAAGGGAAGGCTCCTTAGCTTCTACGTACAAGCTCTGAATGGGGGAGGTTCGAAAATCACCAGTGCATAAAAGCAGCGCCTGGTGATGTACCGGATCAAGCAACCTTAACCTAGACTGACGAGCTGAACCATAAGCCACGCAACCGTAATCGAGTTGCGATCGAATGAGACCGCTACAGGTGTAGTAGTGAAGTACGATCAGTTCCCCACCTGGCAGATGATAAGAACTTAATGATGTTAAGCGCCTTCAGGCACGTCACTTTTAGTTGTCGTATACGAGCAGGAAAAGTGAGAGATCGGTCGAAGACGATCGAAGGTCAAGGCGAATGCCAAGAGAACAGGTTTCAGGCATAACTGGAGTATATTGAGAACCTAGATACAAATAATTCGGTTCGGATGTAAACCTCGTCTACAGCAGAAATGCAGCATGCAAACCGTTTTCTCGATGGAAAATCTGAAGCCACTATCGTCCGCCCACCGAAAAATTTTGTTCAGCTATAGTTGTAGCCTACGTTCCAACATTGCATTTTCGCAAAGCTGCAGGAGATCTGGAAGTCATCAATACATGGAGCATTGAATACCTGGAGGGAAATTTCTCAATATGCCATTCAATTAGATTATAAAAAGTGTAGCGCTTAATACAGAGTCTTGAGGCACGCCTTCTTCTTGGGGAAAACTACGCGAAATTGTGTTACCTATACGGACCTGGAAAGTACGAGATGCTAGAAAGTTTTCAATAAAAATTGGTAAATTCCTCGGAGTCCCATTGATTGAAGGTCACGGAGGATACCATATTGCCATGTCCGATCATAGGCTTTTTTTAGGTCAAAAAAAGTTGAAACAAGATGTGCGCGACGAACAAACGCCTCCCTGACAGACGTCACCAGAGAAATAATATTATCTGTAGTTTATCTAAGCCGCCTGAATCTATTTTGGAACGGAGATAAAAGACCGGATGATTCGAGAAAGTGAACAAGACGGGAGTTATCCATCCGTTTCAATAGTTTGCATAAACAGCTTGTGAGCTCAATTGGGCGACAGTTGTTATGTGAGGAAGATCTTTTCCATGTTTTGGGAATGAGAGCACAATAACATGTCGCCAAGAAGATGGAAAATCGTGTTCTAGCCATATACGGTTGAACACCTGTAAGAAAACGTGTAGAGATTCGAGTAGTAAATATCGAAACATCGCATTGTACACATAATCGGGGTTTCATTGCTGCATCACACTATCGAGATAGTGCTGCCCGCAGCTCAAGAAATGTGAATGTACCATTGTAACCATCTCTGGTGTAAAGGGCCTAAAGGATAAAGATGTTCTGCACGCGATTTAGATTCCCGAAATGAAGTTCTATAGTTGGTAGTGCTGGAAACCTTAGCAAAGGTTTCTGCCAAGACATCTGCCATACCAAGAAAATCTGACACGGTTCCTTTATCAGTGTACAACGTAGATATATGATGGAAAGTGAGATGTCCCCCGATTCTACGGACTTTATTCCATATTTATTTCAACTTTGTAGCGGACGTGATACTGGATACATATTTCTGCTTCGACTCCCGTTGACTGCGACGGCGGTCATGGCGAGCATTTGCTCCAGCCCGCTGAAAAAGCTGCATGTTGTCTGTTGTCAGATGCCTGCAAAAAATATCCGAACTTTTCCTTTGCGCTTTACAGGCTGCGGTACATTCGTGGTTCTAGAATGATTTCGGTAATCGTGCGGATATGCGAGGTATGGACCATTTTTCTTCTTAGAGAAAATGGAAGAGTAATTATTGACACTGCTTGATCAGTATTTTGAGTTTCTATCATATCTCTCGTCAGGTTCACCAATGAGGCATACAATTCCCAGTTGGCGCAGCTGATTTTCCACCGGGATACACGTTTGAAATCTCAAACCCTCAGCAGTGGACTGAGTCAACAAAATTGGGGAAATGATCACTTGCCATTGGGTTAAGATGGACTAACCATGACCAAGGGGGATACTCTGACGGAGAGTGCAGAAAGACAAAGTGCACTATAAGCTCTTGTGGCAGCATGGAAATAATTGTTCAGCCGTGATGTAAAGTCCACTCACGAAAGACTTCAAAGTGAGCATAGAATTACAGCGTCGGCGTAGCTTAATCGGTTAAAGTGGCCTCTTTGGAGCTCTGGGGATGGCAGATCCGTCGGTTCGAACCCCGGCGTCGACAAAAAGTAAAGCTTTTCTTTACAGGGTAAGTCGTGATCTGTTAACAGACGCTCAACCACTCGTCCTCTGCTGTTTGCATCAGGGCAACCCTCAATGCTGACAATATGCACTGAACTCCCCAAGCAGCGAAAACCTTGTTGCTAATTGATCAACAAAGTATTCCAGGTCCGTAAAATTAACATGATCACTCGGAGGCAAATAAAAGAAACAGATTGTGAGAGAAGATTGTGGGCGTTTGAAAAGATGACGGAATGTGGCGGAGAACAAGTAGCGCAACACCACTTCTCGCCTCAGATGAAGAATGATAGAAACGAAGGATGCTGAGTCGTCTTATCTTTGCCTCATCTGTTGGCTTTAAAAATGTCTCTTGTAAGGCAAAACACACCGAGGAGAATTCACGTATAAGTTGTTTGATATCGCACTTGTTGGCACAAAACCACGACAGTTCCACTGTAGGATGTTGTAATACATAGTCTGGTTATGTCGGAGCAGGCGGCTCAGTTTGTTGTTGCGTCCATATTAATGTGACTTATATAGATTTTACAACGATGCCGATATCTACATCCATGCCGTCTTCTGAGTTGTCATCCTTTTGTTCTTCTGACACTATTGCACCGTGGGAAATGAATCTTTTTCTGTTTGCATGGTCATCTTTTTGAGAATTCTTTACTCTTCGTTTTGTGAATCTCGGTTGAATTAGTATTCTTTTTGTTCTTCTAACACTATTGCATTGTGAGACATGTATCCTTTTTCAGTTTGCATGGTCATCTTTTTTGAGAATCCTTTACTCTTCATTTTTTGAGTCTCGGTTGAATTAGTAATTTTTTAGGACTATATTGTGTTGTTAGAGATTTAGTATTCTTTTTGGTACTAGGATTGTGCAGCTAGAGGTTTAGTCTGGGTATTTACATGCGTTGTTTTGTTTGCAACACGTGATGGTTTGGAGGTTTGGTTGAAAGTGACTCTAACAGAAGGGGGAAACTCACATCTGTCTGTGGTACTTGAAGGAACCGTAGATTGTACAGGAGCTGCATAAGAAACATAACCTGGTAATAGAGCCGGGATTAAACGCTTTATGGCTTCTGTATATGACAAACTTTGTGTGGTTTCAGGCACTCCTGCTCTTGTTTTGAGCGAGGCCACGAACGTGAATATGCAGGGTGATCACCTTCGGAATTGATACACTGAACGGCAGTAGAACAGGTATCATCATGAGCAGCTTGACCACATGTAGAGCATGCAGAAGAACCACGACATGCAGCTTGGTTGTGACCAAAGCGTTGGCACTTGAAGCATGGAGTGGACTCGGGATATATTGCAACGTCTTGCGAACCCTGGCTCAAAGGTAGAGCATGACTACTCTCAAGCGTGGCATCTAAAGTAGCAGACTTACATTTGTCAGCATCCAAAAATGAACTTAAACTACGAACTTTGCAAGAACGTTTGCTTGCCATGTTAAACTTAAATTTCCAATACTAAAAAAAAGCATATACATTGAGTTACGCTAATTAATGAGTAACTGAAAATTGCAGAACTTAAATAAATATCTAACTATTTGCAGTCAGTGAACACAAGTTGTTTTAAAGTAAAATAATGCAAGATTTATTGAAGTCTTCAAAGGTTACAATAAGTCGGCTAATCTTGTCGACAAAATATAAAGTGCTTTTTTCAACTTAAAATTCAAAATTTTATAACAAGTGCTGAAAGTCAAGATAAATAATTTTCAAGAAAACTAAAATTTCTTTTTATGCACCACTTCTAAGTCTTAATAATTTTATAATTGATTTTTGGTTCTTTTGAACTTTAAAAAACTCTAAGAGGGTCTCTTTCTCTCTTTTTTGGCTTAATCGAAAAATGTATTTAACTTATCTGTCAATGAAGGCTTAACTATCGCCGGTGTCTAAATCAGAATTTGTCCAATAAGGGGGCACAATAGTGCTTAGGTTTCAGACTTCTTTAAGTTTGACTTGAGCAGCAAGCGGTTACTGCATAAGAATTCTCCTTCAGGTCTACTAGCTATTCGCCTCTGTGTTTCGGCTACAGTATTTCGCTTCTTATAATGAGCGCTGTTTTGCCTGTTTTGGCTCGATTACGTCTTTTCGTGACGTATAGAAACTGTTTTTTCTTCTTCCTGTGGATCATATAATTTTGTTAATATTATATGTTCATGTTATGGGATTAGTTTAATGTTTCATTACAGTATGCTCTTATTGGATACATCAGGTAGCCGGCAGTATAATATCAGTTGGCAACGTTGGACTTCCAAATGTCACAATGAGGTCAAAATACCTCATTATGACATTTGGAATGTCATTTTCCAACATTTTGTCAGAACATACTGGCCATTTTTACGTACAGTTATGCGACGTACTGCCGTGACCATTTGGCTTGCAAGTTCTGCTTGAATTTCCGTTTCGAGAACGTGGAGTAGATCAAATTCTGAAATTACTCCGCATGAGGTGTTCAGTATGGTATGATGAATGACTGTGATAGGGATGTTTGCGAGTTGGGTACTTTTGAGGAGAGATTTGGATTGTGCTGTTGATGAAGTTTCAATAAGAAAATCTCCTGATCTCAACTTTCTAATAGATTTAGGCGTGCCTGATAAACTATATATGCCTTCGTATACAACAAAAGGAAACAAAGAACGCAATACTGAATCATTTGAATGAAGTAATAGAAAGGACGAGAATGTTTCATATTCGGAGAAATTTGGTACAGTGCATTCTGTTCGGGGTCTCTTCGAGGCCCCGCTCAGAGGTAATAAAGATTCGGTTTGCATACAAATTAATAATGTTCGGCTCCCGGCAGCCCCATCCTCCACAGAGCCCTACAAGAGGACGTGCAAACAAGCCAAGGCTAACAAAGCGCTATACCATCGCAATTGGGCGGACAAGAAAGCTAATCCTGCCGGATCCGCACGATCAGTTGGCCATAGACTGGGGTACTAGAATTCCCCGCCGTCTAACCGGTTGCCGCGGCCCGGGACATGACTAAAACGCCCGTCTAGCATAAAGCGAAGTCCAAAGCAGTGTATTGGAGACAGTACTTCACCACTCAACTGCCAAGATCCCCTTTTCCGGCAACACGGGTCGCTGCACACGGCAAATATGCGGCCACGCTAAGGTGAAGCAATAACTCCCTCCACCATAGCTACGCGGATGCTAAACCTTTGGGTGAAAAAGAAGAGAAAAATAAAATATAACTATAAAAGATAGTGAAGAAGAAAGGAAAGAAAAGAAAAGAAGAGAAAAAGGAAAGAAGCCATCGCCAGAGAAGGAAGAGTGCTAGTCCCAGCTCAGGCTACCCAGGGACGCTACTCCCCGGCCAGCAAGACACTGAACCCTGGAGGCTATATTCAGTTATTCCCTTTTAAAGCAGCATACTTCACGACAGAAAGAAACAGAGAGAGTGAGAGAGGGAGGGAATGTGATAAAACTTGTTCTGCGTGTGTTGCTGGGATTTCAATTAACTCGGAAATATTATGAAGTCATTGTAACTCGAGTTTAATGAGATCGTGGAAAGTGGTCGGTAATTTCAAACTGGCGTATTTCGCCAGCTTCACTACAAGTAATCCTATTTTCTGCTTGCAGACGCACAAAATTCGCTGAGTTTAAACCTTATAAACGAAACTAGTAGTTTGGCTCGTATTATTCTTAAGATAAGAGTTGATTTTCTAGCTATTTAAGGCGTATAAACGTAGAGAAATGTTCCTGCCGTCGACGATTCCTTGAGCAGAATGAATAATTAGTTTTTAAAACAGCTCGCGAACGACAGTCTCGAACGATGCTATCGACGATGGGCTAGTTTGCATTTTTCTACTTCAAATTACTATTTACCAATCGTTGTTTGGTTGGTTTTTAAGAGTTAAATGATTAAGCATAAGTTTCTAGCGGAACCCTATTTGCCAACGTTCCACTTCTAGCAGCGTTCGTCTGTCTGAAGAATGGTTAGTTGATTGTTTTCAATTTAATGACACAGGGGCCTGTAAAGGCCATGCTGTGCCAAACACGAGGTGATCACGAAACACAATATGGCTCGGGCACCTCAGGAATGCCACGTCACTGCCCGTGCTCACCAGAAGAGGTGAGCCCCTGGAGAAGACTGTCTGAAGAAAAGAGTGAGTTTCGCTTCTCCTTGAATTTCACTTCTCTCAGATGAAAGTGGGACACGCCGTTTCGCTTAAAAAAATCTGCTTAGAACAATATGTGTTTACTTTCGATTTGGTTGGTTGGTTGACTGGAATTTAGTGGCACAAGGACCAGAGAAGGTCATGCTGTGCCAAAGACAGGGTTGATTCGTAACTGCTGATTATGGTGAAATCTATCGATTAGACGATTTACTTTCGAAACCGATTCTTTCGCCAAAAAGATGGGTTAATTGTGTGTTGCCCTTTATCTTTAT
>JJRW01S0006123.1:15587-28526 GCA_001188405.1 Loxosceles reclusa | reverse complement strand
TGTTAGCCCAATAACAACTGAAGGGCAATCAACATCAAATGAAAGTGAGTCAAATGTCAATTGTGGGAATGTAGATATATCTTTAAGATCTAATATTAACGACAGTATAGATATTAATCTAGAGATAATTAGTTTAATAGCTTTTGATAAAGAGATTCTAGAATATGATAAGATATTAAATGAATTACCTGCAGCTGAAGGTCATTTTAAAGACCTTGATGACATCTATAAAGGTCTTAAAATTAATAAAAACATAGATCTAGCTGCACTCCGGCTTAATGAATTAATGATGAGATTATATCCGGTTTCCTTAAAATCTAAAATCAAAGATGGGAAATTTGAGAAAGTACAGTTGCCGGAAATTTCCCGAAGGAAACAAAGAAAAGTAGATTATAAAAAGATACAAGATTTGTATCGTAAGAATAAGTCACGTTGTTTTGATATCATTCTTGAGGGAGAAAATTCTAGTGACTTCAAAGACTTTAAAAGATATGGTTTCCTTCTGGAAATCTATGATGTCTGATGACCAATTAGAGGGAGCCTTGCCATGTATGCCAACAATAGAGGCAAGAGCTGATGCCAGTAAGATCATGGCACCTATTACTGTGAATGAGTTAAACAACTCTATGCCCTCGTTAAAATCAGCTAAAGGGCCAGATGGGGTTTCAGTTAAAGATCTAAAGAAAATACCCACTGGGACCTTATTAAAGTTATTTAATCTAATGTTATTGACAAAGAAAGTCCCGGAGTGCACTTTGGCAGCCAAGACGGTATTCCTCCCAAAGGTGGAAATGGCGACTTCTCCGGGAGATTTCAGACCGATAACAATATCGTCGGTCTTCTGCAGAACTCTAAATAAAATACTGGCAAAGCGCTTGGGCGCTGTTGTAGATCTTGATATGCGCCAGAAAGCATTTAGAGATATAGATGGCTGTGGTGAAGCTGTATTTTTATTGGACACCATTTTACAGTTCCATCGCAAAAAGTTTAAATCAATATGTATGGCTTCAATAGACATCAAGAAAGCCTTCGATATGATGTCACACAAGTCTATACTTCACGCAGTCGATGCGCATGGTTTACCCCCGGAGTTTCGGGAGTTCGTTGAGAATATCTATAAAGCAAGCAGGACCCAATTGTTCTTCGAGGGAAATATATCAGACCCCATACGTCCAACAAGAGGGGTCAGGCAGGGATACCCTTTGTCGCCCTTGCTTTTTAATATGGTGGTGAACGGACTCCTGAAAAGTCTGCCTCCACATTTGGGAGTAGATATGGAAGAATGCCGCATGAATTCTGTAGCATATGCTGATGATTTATTGTTGTTTGCAACGACACCACGAGGTCTGACAGAGTTGCTTGATGTAACAACTGAATATCTGAAAGACTGTGGACTTGTTGTATAAATGCGAACAAAAGTTTAACTCTCTCCCTGAGGCCTTCAGGGAGAGATAAGAAAATCAAAGTAGTACAAGAAATGTTTAAAGTGAATGGTCATCCATTGCCGTCGATAAAGGTTGACACCATGTGGAAATGCCTGGGAGTTGAATTTAACCCCAGAGGCACAATAAATGTTAAACCACAGAATTATATTCGTGGTAAGCTTGAGAGATTAACAAAAGCTCCACTCAAGCCTCAACAGAGAATGTACGGGCTGAAGAACCATCTTATTCCGGCTCTAAATCATTTATTGGCACTTAGTAAATTTAATGTCGAAGCGTTGAAGAAAGCCGATATAATAATAAGATCTTTTATATGAAAGTGGCTTGGGCTCCCACACGATGTACCGATATCATATTTCCATGCAAAGGTCAATGATGGAGGCCTCGGCATCCCTTCATTTAGATGGGTTGCTCCGTTATTGAGACTCAATAGACTGAGAAAGTTGCCCAACAGTGGAGGCCCGTTATCATCATTAGGTAACTACAGACATAAATTAGAGCGGAAATGTAAATCCAGTCTCTGTGATTCTGGCATTTTGATGGACATTACCCGAGCCTTAAATAAGTTCTGGGCAGAAAGGCTTTACCATTCAGTAGACGGGTCTGCATTAAAGTTCTCGGGTCAGACCCCTAAACAACATCTTTGGGTGTCTGAGGCGACCCGCTTTCGGCCAGGCCGGGACTTTAGATCTATGGTCCAGGCCAGAATCAATGCCCTACCTGCGTTGTCTAGGACAAAACGAGGTAGACCCGCAGAACGCCTGTGTAAAGCAGGTTGCCAGAGACTGGAAACAGCAAATCATGTGCTTCAAAACTGCCACGAAACATTGGGTAGCAGAATTAAAAGACATAATGCGGTGGTGAATTATATTGCAAAACGGCTGGAACATCTAGATTATGAGGTTATTAAAGAGTCGTTGTTTCAGACAAACCAGAGCGCTACACAAAAACCTCACCTTGTCTGTAGACTTGGTCGTACCGCTCTGGTTATAGATCCCCAAATTGTGGGTGATTCAAGAGATCTGAATCTGGCATATAATGAGAAAATCGCAAAGAACAATCATAGGGGACTTGTTGACACTATAAAAGCTATTTATCAAGTCAACAATGTGAAGATCTTATCCGCCACGTTAAACTGGCGTGGAGCGTGGTCCCCAAAGTCGAGCGATGAGTTGCTCAAATTAGGCGTCGTGGCTGCCAAGGATTTAAAAATAATATCTACTAGAGTTATTATCGGGAGTGTGGCCGCCTTCCGGATGTTTTCGAAGTCAACGTGGAGGAGGTGAACCCGTGAAGTGCAGGGTGCCACCGATCCTTTTTAAATTTAATTAAATAAATTCGGTGTAATGTTCTCTCTCTTAAGTTATCGTTAATTTAAGTTTTATCCATCAAGTAGAGGAGAATTTATTAGCATTCGAGCCTATCCACCCCCTAGGTGTACCGGTACCTCCAATAGGTTCCCGCTGGCGTTCGTGCGAAATTCGTAGCACAACACACCAAAGCCGGTTAAGCCGCAATTTGATTAGAAGGTCAAGTGACCTGATAGTCATATTTTGTCTCAGTGTTAATTTGTTAACCAATAGTTTTGATTATCACCAGGTGCCTGCTACACAGGGTGACCGAGATCCCTTCCATGATGTTCCATTGTGATATAGAAGGCTGTGGAAGAAGTTTTACCACCAAAACTGGTTTGGGAGGCCAATGCGAGAATTAATGTAGATAGACAAAAGGCTCGATGGACGAAAGAGGAAGAGGACATGATGGCTATGAAGGAAGCTCAGCTGCAGACTAGTGGTGTAAGATTTGTGAATCAAGCTTTGTTGAGGGAATTTCCATCTAGAACCCTCGAAGCTATTAAGTGCCACAGAAAGTCTGCAGCATATCGAGCGCGGGTGGTGTAATTCTATAACATCTTAGTAGCCCCACCCGAAGCCTCTCCTCCTAGTCCAATTAGATTAAATGATTCGGCCAATATGTCCATAACAACACCAAAAGTCTGTGGGAATGGTTTAGTGTGACTAACCAAGAGATCTTTTCTCCAATTTTAAATGTGGAGTTCAGTCGACCTGATTTGTCTCAGGTTTAGTCGGAATTTAGCAGAGATGTAAATATCAGCGCTCATGAAGATCACGGAGCTGCTTTAAGAATTCAGGAGTTTGAGGAAGTGATTGGTCCTCTCCCGCCTGCAAAGGAACCTTATGAGGTTCTTGATGTTATATGGAGCGAGCTCAAACAACATAGAAATCTTGAAATGGCTGGACTGAGTTTGTGTACATTTCTAAATAATATGTTTCCTGTATCCTTCCAAAGTAAAAACTCTAAAAAGAACATGGCTGCTGATAAGCGACCAATGTCTAAAAGGAAGGAGAGAAATAAAGAATATAAGAAAGTCCAAGACCTTTATAAAAAGAACCGCTCCAGATGTTACGATCGTATATTAAAGGGGGAGAGGACATGTGAGAACATAGATATTGGTACAATGGCATTCTACTGGGGAGCGGTTATGTCAGCTGATAGTGACGGGAGCCCCCCGCCGAGCATGTTATCGGTGCCAGCTAAAGGGGAAGTAAAGACCGTAATCCCCCCGATCACATGTAATGAAGTTAAGAACACTTTGCTCCCAGTAGGCTCTGCTAAAGGCCCTGATGGCGTTACACCCAGCCAATTAAGGAAGATCCCAATAGAGACATTAACCAAGATGTTGAACTTGATATTAATTACCAAAAAGGCTCCTGATGCATTCTTGGCTGCAAAAACTGTGTTCATACCGAAAGTCGATGTGGCAAAATCTCCGGAGGAATTTAGACCGATTACTGTGGCGTCGGTGTTTTGTTGATGCCGCCTAAATAAGATCCTAGCCCGTCGTCTAAACAAAGTGATTGATTTAGACACGAGACAAAAAGCTTTCCGAGAATTGGATGGATGTGGAGACTGTATATTTCTGTTGGACATGATATTGCAATTTCATCGCAAAAATTTGAGGCCACTGCTTGTGGCCTCAATAGATATACGAAAAGCGTTCGACTCGGTCTCCCATCCTGCAATTTTGACATCCTTCAAAGCGCACGGGCTCCCCCCGGAGTTTTGTGATTATATAACCGATATGTTCAGCGGTGGAAAACCAGACGCGATCCATCCGACCAGGGGGTTGAGGCAGGGTGATCCCTTGTCTCCCCTACTATTTAATATGGTCGTAGATGGGCTACTGAGATCCTTGCCCAGTCACATAGGTGTTGATATTGAGGGTTTTCGTTTGAACGCAACAGCGTATGCGGATGACTTGTTGTTTGCAACCACAAAGTTGGGTTTGCAAGAGTTGTTGACCAACTGGGCGAAATATCTAAAAGGTTGGGGTCTGCGTATAAACGCAGAGAAAAGTTCTACTCTCTCTCCCTGGTGCCTTCAGGGAGAGAGAAAAAGATTAAAGTCGTTGAGCACAGATTTGAAGTTGATAATCATGTATTACCCAATATACACATTGATGATAAGTGGACGTATTTGGGAATAGAGTTTGATGCTACAGGGGTTGGCTATGTAAGACCAAGAAAGCAGCTCCGTGAAGATCTTGAGCGGCTGATCAAGGGCGCCCCTTAAACCGCAACAAAGACTATATGGGCTGAAAGTTCATCTATTGCCTACTTATAATCATCTGCTCTCTTTAAGCAGATATCGTATTGGTGTATTAAACAAAATAGACACGATATACGAGCAGCCGTAAGAAAATGGCTTGGATTGCCCAAAGACACCCCTAGGGAATACTTTTATGCAAATATTAAAAGCGGAGGTTTGGGGATTCCATCGTTTAGATGGATTGCCCCTCTGCAGAGACTTAATAGATTGAAAAAGATTCAAGGAGAAGAAGACCAACAATTTGTTGGCCGTTTTAGACATGGACTATTACAGCAGTGTAGATCTAGCCTTTCAGATTCTTGCATCTTGTTAGGATCAACCCGTGCCATTAGCAACTTTTTGGGCAGGAAGATTATATAATTCAGTTGACGGGTCAGCATTAAAGTTCTCGGGTCAGGCACCCATACAACATCAATGGGTGTCTGAGGTGACCCGTTTTCTGCCCGGCCGGGATTTTAGATCGATGATACAAGCCAGAATCAATGCCCTACCAACGTTATCTAGAACAAAACGTGGTAGACCCGCAGAACGCCTGTGTAGAGCAGGTTGCAAGAGGCTAGAGACATCAAATCATGTTTTGCAGGTGTGTCATAGGACACATGGAATGAGAACAAAGAGACATAATGCAGTCGTAAACTACTTAGCTAGAAGACTGGAGAGAATGGGGTATGATGTTATTTTGGAGCCGATTTTTAAGACCCACCAGGGCGGGACTCAAAAACCTGATCTAGTTCGTAAACTGGGCAGGACCGCCCCGGTGATTGATCCCCAAATTGTGAGTGATGTTAGAGATTTGAATAGGGCCCACAAAGAAAAAGTGGAGAAATACGACTATAAGGGACTCCACGATATGATCAAGTTAATCTATGATATAACAACGGTGAGAGTCCTGTCGGCTACCCTAAATTGGAGAAGGGTGTAGAGCCCTAGATCAGCTGACGTGACGAACTGCTAGAATTGGGTGTTTTGGCAAATAATGATACTAAAGTCATCTCTACGAGAGTTTTATTGGGAAGTGTGGCGGCCTTCCGTGTGTTTGGGAAGTCCACAGCCAGAAAATAGATAGCGGACCTGGAAGTGTGCATGGTGCCGCCGACCATTTGTGTAACATCCGAATAAATTCGGCGCAACGATCTCTTTGTTATAACTTGTTTTAGTTCTCCAAAAGTAACTGGAGATCCCGTCTCCGTTACTGTTTAATATAGTTATAAATGGCTGATTGAACATGTAATCTATGGTCAGTTTGGGAGGGCCAAACTTCTACAGTCTAGGAGGGATAGGGTTGCCACCCCTTACCCTCTGAAACACAGATATCGGTGCGAATAAACAGTCATAATATATCTCCCTGCCCGCAGGCGGGTGAGTTGATATCTGAAAGTGGTGACCCCCCGTGATGTGGGTGGGGGCGTCAGGCAACACTGTTGTGAATTGTGCACCCGGACATTTACCACCAAGACCGGGTTAGGGGTACATGTGAAAAGGGCTCATGGTGAGGCTGCCAACGCTCATATTAACATCGAGCGAAGTAAGGCTAGATGGACTCTGGAGGAGTCGTCGATGGTTGCAGCGGCGGAGGTGGAACTTCTTCGGGAGAACCCCTCCAATGCTTACAAGATGAACCAACTGCTGAGCGGACGATTTCCAAGGCGAACCTTGGAATCGATTAAAGGTCATCGTAACCAGCCTGTGTACCGGAGATTGTTAACATCTATGAGTGGTGTGATGATACCGGAGAGAGAAAGTATGGTATCTATGAGCTTAAGTTCTGATAGTAATGTGATGGATGAGCAAGTAGCTAGGCAGTGTTTAATGAGAAAGACCATTGTTGACCATTTGAGAGAGATTGAGGAGCAGCCTGGCTGTGCATTTCGTCAGAATAAACTAGGTGAACTTGTGAGATTGGCTGTGAGCCCTGAAGGGGATATGATGAAGGAGAGTTTCGGAGACAAACTAGGAGCTTATTTATCATCTATAGCCTCGTCGACTTGTGGCAAAATACATCAGCAGAAAAGTCGACGGATGGTAAGAGGAAGGCGTGTCGGGGGTGCTGGTCTTGGAGGAGTCCTCGACCAGAGGCCTAACTGCCGCACCGACTTTGAAGTACCTGTGGGCAGTGAGACGGGCAGTCGACCCGGTGGCAGGGAAGTGAGGCGTAAGAAGTATAGAGCTATGCAGACCCTAATACAAACATTCTCGAAAGAGGGCGGCTGAGTGGGCGCTTACCGGAGTTCAACCAAGTCCTGTATGTAACAAGATGGACCCAGAGGCCTTCTTTAGGCACTGGGAGAAGATATGGCAACAGCCAGAAGAAAGTAGTTTAAGGACGGTTGAATAGTTAAGATCGATGGTAAGACATGAGAACAATAATCCATGTTCGGTATGGCAGCCCATCAGTCAAACTGACATCACGACCTCTTACCCCGATGGGGATTATTCTCATAGCCAGGGAGGCCAGAGGGAGAAATTGTCGTTATTAAGAGAGAACTCCTAACACTCCCCTTCGCATATTATGATGCGACTTTTAATGTAGAGGTTTCAAATTACGATTTTATCGATTCCAAGGAGAATTGAATGAGTAAACCTCGTAAAGAAGGGAGAGTTATCATAACATGTTTCCTCCGGGAGCACTTAATTTAATACGATTTTTGCGCCGAAGCTTTTAAATTTGGGATTTATATCGTTGCCAAAATGTCAGAAAGAGAAATCTTCGCAAAGATGGGGGAAGATCCCCATTACTGTAAGGAGATTTATGAAGAGATTCAGACAATATTACAGGACGACAGGATGAAGAAAATAAGTGGAGAAATTAGAATGATTATTGAAAGAAAGGTAAAGGGCCTTATTGGTTGCATTGAATTTCAAAATGCCAAAATTTCGGAGTTGGATAAAAAACTGGCTATTTCAGAAGCGGTTTCGGTGGAGAAGGAGAGATCCATTGGACGAACATCGAAAATGTTGGAACAATCGGTAAATGTTTTTCTTAAGAGTCAGGAGGAAATTCGTGAAGAGATGACAAATTTAAATAAGAAAATTGAAATTATGGAGGAAAATTGCAGAAGTGATTTTGACGAATTGGGAAAATTCCAGAAGGAACAATTCGAAAAAATGGTGGAGCTTCAAAGCGGTTTTCAGGGTGATCTGTTCAAAAAGCCGAGCCAACAGCCATCTTCACCCGGCCCACTGTTTTCGGAGGTATTAAAGTCGAAAAGAACTCAGGGAAAAGGCCCGGTTTTGGTTATTTATCCGGGAAATGAAAAGATGAATGGTGATGAGTTGTATGAGGACCTGTCAGCCAAGGTTGACCCTATTGATCATAATATCCACATATCTGAACTGAGAACTATAGCTAAGGAATGTCTTCTTGTTAGGTGTAACACGGGTGATGAAGTCGAGAAACTTAAAGAGATTGTAAGTTCTAATTTCAAAGAAAATGAGGCACTGATTAAACAGCCAAAGAGACAACTCCTAAGGATCATTATCTTCGATGTTAATGACGAAATGACAAACGATGAAATTATCCAAAAGATTAGAAAAATGGAATATCTGAAAAATTCAAAATTGGAGGTTAAGTCTTCATGGCAGAACCGCAAGGGACTCTTTAATTGGGTTATTGAGTGTGACCCTCGTGCTTTCTTTGATGTTATGAAAGAAGGAGTTGTGGTTATCGGCTGGAGCCGATATCATGTGCAAGAGTACATCAAACCCATTAAATGTTTTAAATGTTCCAGGTTGGGGCATATGCAAAAGAACTGCAAGGAGGAAATTGCTTGCTCCAAATGTACTGAACAACATAAACACTGGGAATGTAAGAACAAAATGAAAAAATGTGTAAATTGCACCCTTTCAAATGACAAATTCAAAACGAGACTCCCAACTCATCATTTTAGTATGGACCCTGGATGCCCAACTTTTAAAAAAGAAGTCGAAAAAATTAGAAGTCGGATCTCATACGAACTTTGAGATAGGACAATATAAAGTTCTTCAGATAAATTTGAATCACTCAATTGCATCGAAAGGCTTAATGCTACAAGTGTTGACTTCTAGACAAATTGACTTGGCATTTTTGCAAGAAATATATTATTATGATAGAGGATGGACGGACCTCCCAAAGAAGTTTCGATTCTTTGGGAGCATTCCTAAACAAAGGTTGGATGCTGGAATTTTGGTCTGCAGTAGTGATATTAAATGTATTCTCCTCAAGAGCACCGAAGATTTTGTTGCAGTTTTGTTGAAATTTTGTTCCTTTTCTCTGGTGGCGGTCTCTTTATATGCATCTCCCTCAAAGGATCTTACTGCTATATTGGATGAAATTTCTGAGGTCATCTCAGCTAGATATGAGCCCCCCCCCCCCCTTGTGGCAGGTGACTTTAACGCAAAGAACCCCTTGTGGGGACACAATTTTTCGGACTCGCGAGGTGAAACCACACTGGACTTTGCCTGGAGGCATAATTTGACAGTTTGTAATAAAAGTGATAGCTTGCCAACCTTCAATTGCTCGAGGGGGTCTAGCTGGGTGGATATCACATTGTTTCGTCCAGATTCCTCTATCTGAATCGAAGATTGGTACGTCTCAGAAGATATTTCTAATAGCGACCACAACTATATTTTCTTCAATATTTCTTTTAATTGTGAATCTGAGGAGGATCCTGGCATCATGGAAATTTTCAGCTTCAAAAAAATTTTAGATAAGTTTGAGGACTTCTTGAAACGAAGAGTTCTATACAATGATTCTATGGACATCTCAAATTATGTTGAATACTATTCCCGTGAAATCCGGCAATTGGGAATGGAAAGGAGGAAGAGAAAGAAAATGAGAAATTCCGTTCCGTGGTGGAGAAACGAAACTCTCACAAAAAAGAGAAAGGAAATTCGGAGACTGAGGAAGGAATATCAAACCTGTCAAGATGATGAAATGACAAGACTTCAAAAAAGGATTGCTTATTACAAGTCCTTCGCTAAATATAAAAAACTTATCAAATATTTTAAGAAGAAAAGTTGGCTGGAGGTTTGCAGTAACATCAATTTGAGGGAACCTTTTTCCATGCCATACAAATTAGATTTTAACAAATGCAAGGAAAATACCTCACTCCCTGTTTTAAGGAAAAGTGATGGAACATTCACTAGGGAGTTCTCCGATTCTTTAGAAGAGATGTTTAATTACCATTTCAGGGGCGAAACTGAGGAGTCAAGATCAGATCTTAGAGATGAGGTCCAGAGGCTATCCTTAACTCTGCCTGGCATTGCAGATGACCATCCATTTTCAATCGGCGAGGTTATGAAGGTCCTCAGGAATTATAAAAAGAGAAAAAAGCACCAGGTCCGGATAAGCTTGATATTAACGTCATCAGAGAAATCTTTAAAAGAGATGGGTCAAACTTCTTAAAAACTCTGAACTCCTGTTTGTCAAAGGGTGTTTTTCCGACACCATGGAAACTTGCGAGACTTGTGCTCATTTATAAAGAAGGAAAAGACCCTCACTCCCCAGGCTCCTATAGAACAATTTGCCTATTGGATGCGTGGGGAAAGGTTCTTGATAGTCTTCTCCAGGGCAAATTGAGCTACTGGATCACAAGAAATGGCCCATGGAGCAATAAACAATTTGGATTCACCAAGGGTAAAGGTACTGTTGATGCTTTAAGAAACGTTATTCACTGGATCCGGGAGAATAGATCTCAAAAAAGAATGGCAGCCTTGATAGCCCTGGATGTGGATAACGCCTTCAACAACGTCTGGTGGGGCCTTATCCTACACCAATTACATAAATTCAAGATTCCAGATAATTTATTTAAATTGATAAGTAGCTTTCTATCTCAGAGAGCGATATATTCAGATCTAATCCCGGAGAAAAAACACTCTTACTATAGAGGCTGACCTCAGGGGTCCCACCTGGGACCCCTATTGTGGAACATTGTCGCAAACCTTTTCCTACAAGAAGCCCAAAACAAAGACTGGTTAATACAAGCATATGCTGAAGATTTCCTTATTGGAACGTCAGCAACTGGAAGCCTTAACATTCAAAAATCATGTGGTGAGATCCTTAGAGCCTTGGAAACCTGGAGCTCAGGATTTGATGTTAAATTTAACTCCTCAAAAACTACAATTATTGTCTTTCCGAAAGGAGCCAAAAAGGCGAGACAACCATCATGCCATCTCCAAGGAAGGAGAATTAAAACTGTTCAACAACTGACGTACTTGGGAATTGTTTTTGATTATAAACTCACGTGGATTCCACATCTGGAAAAGATCTACAACAAATGTAAGCTGTTTGTGAATTCTTTGAGGAGATTCACAACAATAAATGATGGCATCAAGGGAGAGGTTTTGAAGAGTATCCACAAGAGGGCAACGGAGAGAATTATTCTGTATGGTTGCCCTGCTTGGTGCGAAGGAGCGATTTCAAGTAGAATGAAAAGAAAACTAGAAACTATTCAAAGAGGACTGATGATTTCCATTACAAAATGCTTTCGGACGGTTTCGACTCTGGCTCTACAGACTCTTAGTGGATGTCTCCCGATAAATTTAAAGATTAGAGAGGAGCTGGCTCTTACTGATCTTTTTCATTTTAATAAAAATGTAGACATTGACGGAGTAAAATTTTTCTCTGAAAGAGTGGAACGAAGAGAGTATGTTGGGGGACATCCATTTGATGAGGTTTTCTTCTCAGGGTACCCGGGACAACCAGCTGGCAGTGGTCTGGAAGTCTTTTCGGACGGCTCGGGTATGAACGAAAGAATAGGCCTGGCATTCTGTGTCTTTCGAGACGGTGTGGAGATTTTCTCGCAACAAATTAGAATCTCTGAGCACTGCTCTGTTTTTCAGGCAGAGCAGTTAGCAATTCTGATTTCCACCCAATGGATATTATCACAGAGATTTACTGATCAGAATATTAAATTCTTTTCTGATTCTCAAGCTGCTCTCTATTCCCTGGGGGTCTCTAACAGGGAGAACTCCATAGCACGAGCCTTGAAGCAGAACCTGAAGAAGATCACAAGAAATAACAGAGTTTTGATGCTTTGGCTGAGAGGCCACTCAGGAATAGAGGATAATGAAAGGGCTGATTACTTGGCAAAGAGTGCTATCCAGAGAGAATGTCCTGATATTAATATCCCAATCCCAAGGGGAAAAGTCAAAAATTTGATTAAAAGACTCTTCATTTTACAATGGCAACAAACATGGGACCAGGAGGTGGAAAAGGGCAGATTCACAAGAAATATTCTGTCAAAGGTCTCTACTAAAACTTGCTTCACAAACTTTTATGTGAATCAATTCATTACTAATCATGGACCATTTCCTGAATACTTCAGCAGATTTCGTATTAAACGGATCAAGTGTCTATGTGGCCGGGAAAACACGGGTGCTGAACATTTCCTTTTCAAGTGTCAAGTGTTTGAACAAGATAGGGAAAGAATCTTTCCGAGAGGATTCTCCTGGAGTTCATTGAAACTTCTCCTCAGAAACAAGACTGGATTGAAGATGTTGGCTGAGTTTTCAAAGCTTATATACGAACAGATTGTGTCCATCCAGGAGGATGACTCACCAGGCCTCTCGGAGGGAGAGACATAGATCCCGACAGCATTGAAATGTGAATTCTGAACTTCTACGGTTTTCCCGTTTTCTATGGACTTTAATTTTGTTTAAATAGTTGTTTTGTTTTCTTTCAGTTGGCGTCAAGACGGGAGTGCCCTCAACTGGGGGAGCTTCCTTCTCTCTGGGGCATCCCACAATCTGTGTTTCTTCCCTGTTTGGAGATGTTGGTTTTTGGGGCTTCCTCGGGAGAGGGGCCCCATGTTCTCAAGGGACAGATGATTTGTGTTTTGTCACACTTCTTTTAAAGAGAAACTCATTTCCTTTCTAGGTTGTTGAAATT
>JJRW01S0006114.1:14050-30866 GCA_001188405.1 Loxosceles reclusa | reverse complement strand
GTAGCAAAATCATACACTTCCTACCAACAAGTAACTGGACACTCCTGAAAATGACGAAATGTATGATACGCATACACGGCATGCCGGTGGCTGTTAAATAGCCTGTGGTAAAATCAGTCGTATGCAAGAGGTCATGGAGTTCGGAGCCCTGATTTTGAGAAAAGGTGTAATTATCGGGTATCACAGAAATGGCCAATACATATGTGACATCTAGCGAGCTGAAGTACCCAAAGTCAACAGTGGCCTACATGATTGCAAGTGGAAAATAAGCAGTGATTGTTGGAATATGCCCCAAACCAACAGACCCCATGAAACATGGGAGTTACAGAACTAACAGGTGCTCCCCAGAGAAATTCAGAAGAACCGTACTCAATTGATGGACCACATGTACAAGGAACAGGCATCCGGAAGTGTTGTTTTGATGAACACCCTTCATAAGGAAGCCCATTTGCTGGGTTGCATGAACGTGCTGCTGCCCACAAGCCTTTCATCACAAAGTCCAAAAGAGCAACATGGCTAATGTTGGTATAACGAATGTCAACAGTAGACCATCGAACAGTGGAAACAGGTTCTCTGGGGCAACAAAAAACGAAGTTCACCCTCTACAATTTGGATGGCAGGGTGTGGGTTTGGAAACACACTGGAAAACACCTCCTGCTAGAATGCACTGTACCCACAGTGAAGTTCAGCAAAGGTTGAGTTATGCTATGGGGGTGTTTCTCCAGGTATGGACTGGGACCCTTGGTCGGAATTCATGGTATGCTCAATGCAGAGGCCTAGTGCACCATTTTGGGTGACCATGTGCTTCCTACATTGTGGCAGTTTTATGGGGTGGACCCATGTTACTTCCAGGATGACAACACCAGCTGTCATATTGCTATGTCTACCATGGCTTGTATGGTGACAATGGGATTAATCAAATGGTCTGACCTGCCCTGAGCCTGGACCATAACCCTATCAAAAACCTGTGGGATGAGTGGGAGCATCGACTTAAGGAGTGCCCCTGCCGTACAAAATCTGTGAAGGAACTCACCTCTCTTCTCCAAGCTCAGTGGAAGAAAATAGCACTAGCCGTTGTCTACTTTTGAATTAGATTTCTTGGAAGCCTTCATCAACGTGCACTCTACAAACTTAGTGAACGACCACAGGTCCACTCCACCCATGAGTACAGCTTGGAATTCCTTAGTGAAACTTTTTCAACAGCACAAGTTGGCAACAGGCAAAAAACTGGTTCTTCTTCTTGACAAGATCTTTCCTCGTTGACAACAGTGGATCATTCATAGTTTCGAAAAAGTCAGGCTCAGACCTGACGAAACCTTGGTCAACTTAGTAAAATAGTTTTTTTTTTGTGCAACAAACGTGCTGAATCCTTGTATAATCGACATATATGTCCTCTTGGTAAAAACTATGTAGTCATAACAAAATTATTTCAGTGCCTATCAGCCTTTGGAAAAACTGAAAATCTGTTGGGCTCAGATCCAGCTATATGTCAGACAAAGAATACTGAAGACCAATTGGATGAGCTTCTGGAAGGCCACCAGTTGTGAGGCAAGGTGTTATCATGCAATGAAAGAGGCCCTTTTCTATTCACCAGTGTTTTTTCACATATTTTTTAGTAAGATATCAATATCTTCATAACATGACTAAGCTATAATGTTAGATCCAAGATTCAAAAAACTGCAACACACATCATGAAAAGTCTAAATCCACCACAGTCTCCTTTGAGTGTGAAAGAGAAAAGAGGCTTTGTCATTTTCTTGGGAGGTTTGTCTGCATTAACCCAGAAACAGGTCTCTTCCCTGATATTTGGCCAATGATGAACACACACTTCCATTTATTCTTTGTGTTTGTCAAACAAAGCCATAGGGAATTCACTGATCAAGTTTAGAAACTTTCTTTTGAGTGAACATTTAACTGCGCAGCAAGGTTAAAGGGATGTCCTTTCTCTAGCAGGGTTAATTTGTTATTATTCCAAGGAGACAGGTTTTCCAAACTCCCAGTCACCCAGATTAAAGTCTCCACAGTTAAATTTTTGGAACCATGACTGCAAAATACATTTACATAAAAATGTGTTTTGCAGTGATGTCAAAAGCCTGATTAATATTGTATGCAGCTGCAACTACAATATCTCCATGTTCAGAAAATGAATATGCATTTTCATTGTTGCTTCCTAGCTGCACCAACACAAAACTGCACACCCAATTTCATAACATGTTATAATTATGAGAACTACCAATGTGACTCTACAATGCATAAACATGCACACCATATACAGCTTGCTCCAGAAACATCATTATGCAGCAAGGGAAAAAAAAACATTTCTTGATATACAAAGCAATAGAATGAAATGAAAACATGAATTTAATCTAAAATATTTGCATTTCCTTCAACATTCAAGGCATGAAGAATCATATTCTTCTTATTTACAAATGATTTCATCAAAAAAAATTCACAGGGCTGTCAGAAACTCACCACCCTTTGACAATTAGGACCCAAATCTGCTAGGATGATCAACTTTCGACCCAAAGGCAGAGAGAGAGCCAATTATAATCACCAGGCTCGTAAGCTACAAGAGAAGCTAAGACCAAACGTTCTAGTGTATATATTTATTTCAATACGTAAACTCTCCAAGTAGTAAAAGAGCATGAGGGTTGAAGGTATGAATACTCAGGAATTTTGTATAATGCTTTTAACAGAGAAGGGGAAGAACTGCCTGCCAAGCAAGTCAAAGGATCAATTTTCCAACATCCATTTCGTTCTGCAGACTGGATAAATCAAGAGTATGGTGGTGGTAATGATGCTTGGTGTTTTATGGCTCAAGGACATATTAAGATCATGCTATGCCAGACACGAGATGAACAAGGTGAAGATGCACACACACCCATGCCAAGCAGGACTCAAACTCAAGGCTCCTCAGCACAGTAGCCCGTCACCGGTACCATTGTGCTACTGGAGTGGCTTGAGAGTATGGCACCTGACATACAATTTTGCATAATCAGAGAAAGACAGGTGATGAGAAGTTACAATGGCATGATTACTACTAGAGTATAATGTAACAAGTAAATTAAAAAAACAATATTGAGGAAAAACCAAATATATTTCGGTCTGACAACAGACCATCATCAGTGATTGCCATACAGGGTCTATGTTTACAAACAGAGTATTAATTATGAAGTATGAGTGACTAATAGAGCTTTCATGAGACAGAAGGAAACAAATGACAATGAAAGATTTAGACAATTAAAATTTAATTATGTCAAATATAAAAAAAAGATTAAATTCAAAGATAAAACAAAAAAAAACAAATGGACTTGGAGCAAAAAGAAAGCTGAGAAAGAACGGATAAATGTAGAAAAGGGGAAGTATGAAAGAGAGCAGTTTACACTTTTGTAACTGGATGATTCAGTAATAATACTACTGTCAAATCCATGTAATACAAAGTATGCAGGAAAACTACCTCTTCTGCTGCAAATCCAACACAAGTACGGATAGATGTTAGCCTTCTGAGAAAATGTTTTCAGACTTTTCAGCACAAAAACTACTTTTAGCAATGGTAAATTCTATGACAGCATGATGAAAAAATCTGGCTTTAAATAAAGTATATGCTGCTGAAACTATTGCTAAATGATGCACGTAACCAGCTGAAAATTATAAGGATGTTAATAATACATCCTGCATAGTTGGTTGGTTAATGGGAATTTAATGACACAAGGATCTTTAAGTGTCATGCTGTGCTAAACACAAGGCATGAATGCAAAACTAATTGGCATGGGTACTTCATGGATGCCACATCACTCCCCAGACTCACACAAAAAGCAAGCCTCTGAGTGGATATTCTGTATACATTTCTGCTCCCTCTACTATTCTGCTTCCTCTACAAGTTAGTCTAATGATAAAAATGAAGCTTAATGAACGGATATTGGAGGAAACAGGCTTAAAAATCAGCTTAAGAGAAAAATGTATAGTGGTAAGATATTTGAGAGTTCAATCTACAAATGTTTATAGTGGTTGTTAATTCCAATGTGTGAAGCGGAAGGGGGGGGGGAGAAGAATGGTTGGTTAAGTGGTAAATTAGAATTTAATGGCACAAGGACCAGTAAGGCCATGCTGTGCCAAAAACAAAGTATGAACAAAACACTAAATGGCTCGGGCACATCAGGGATACCAAGTCACTCACCATATTCACCAAAAAGGTGAGCCACTGAGGAAGGAAAAAAACTTGCAAGTACAAGGAAGTATTTAGGACAGCGAAATTTTAAAATACTGAGATAATTAAATGACAGGGTCATATAATTAAGATTTACATGTCAGACTGAGCCATTGTTTGAAAGAGGAACCCAATGGAAAATAGCTCTCAATGACAAGCCCAACAATTAAAATTAATCTAGAAGAAGGTTTTGTGGGACTAAGATGAGAATTTCCATTAAAAGGTAAAATTTCGGACTTACCAATTCACTGCAAGTGTAAGCCAGAGAATGAAGCAGGGAGTGGTATGGAAACTAAAACTGGGTACCTGCACATGAGGATAAAAGTCTGTCACTGGGGATAACATGCACAGCTCTTCACAGGGAGGCTGTGCATTTCAAGAGAGTATGCAACAATAGGCATGATATGCCAAAGCAGTTTTAAGTTGCTTAGGAGAAATAGTGGATGGCGCTCAAGTACTGATGAACTCTTGCCATCATAACAGCAAATGAACTTTAAAGAAGAATGTATTATCTAACTCGAACACTTAGTATATATAATGAATATTATAATGTTTCCTAAGAGCATGTGAATGATGAAGAGAGAAAAACTTCAATTTTATTTTATTTAAGGATTTTGACTGGAAGTTACAAAAAGTAGGCTAGTCAATTCTAAATCTGCAAAATATTTATGAGGTACTGGTTAAGCTAACACTTACAAACTTGGAAAGGTTTCACCAAATGGTTTGCTCACCACAATGTGCTGGGTACAGTAGGTTAAAAGGAGTCTAATGTTGATTTATATTCTGAGTCATGAGCTTAAAGGTGTGTCTAAAGAAAAGAGAGAAATTGCTTTGGGAAAAAAAAGGGGGAGGTTAAATAAACTCGAAGATGCCAGTACAATGAAAGACAGCCTTTCACAGGCATCTTAATTTCGGCTGATGCAAATGTCAAAAATATTAAAAACTAAATATGGCAAGTAAAGGTCACAGCAGTGGAGTATGGGTGTGGTGCTGGAAAAAATAAGATTATTCACTGCGGAGATCAATAAAAGAGATAGTGCAGTGAAGCATGTTTTACAGAAAAGGAAGCACATAGTAGAAGTGTGGTATCAGAGGTGTGTTGTGTTAAGAATGATTTACAACTAAAAGTAAATAGAGAAGTGATTAAAACAAAAGGGTACTGTGGTGAAGTCTATTGTACAGAAAATAACTTTTATTACAGTAAAGCACATTCTGCAGAAGTACAAGCGAGTACACTAGTTGCTAGTAAATATTGTATAGACTGGCCTCATAACCAGCACAGTGGAGAATACAAATGAGTTGGTGAAGTGTTACTCAATGTAAAATATGAAATAATTCACAAGTAACAAATCTCAGAGGTGTATGTCCCAACAAGTTAAAGGAAACTGCAGATAGACAGTGAATATCTGAGTATGTCAGTATAATAAAGGGAGGAAAGTGATAATGTGGGATTTATCATAGAAAAAAGGCATGTGCGTGTGTTGATACACACTGGAAGGAAAAATTAAAGGAACAATTATAAAAAGTCCTGTAACCTGAATGATTTTTCAGCTAAGAACATGGAACTTGCATAAAATCTTTACTTTGTCATGCAGAATTGCCTATTTCTAAATCATTGGGAAACCTAAATTTAGATAAGATCATAGGAAATGGGATGTAGGGTAGGGAAAAGTTGGTATTACAATTGTTTAGAGATACAGAACAAAATTAATAAAGCGTTGGGGACACCTCTGATCGAAATGAAAGCTTTACAACGATTTTCCATGTTGTGTATTAGATTGGTCCAAGAGTGGCTGCAGTAACACGAAGTGCATTCATGACAAATAGCACCTTGAAGCATCTGGAGAGTGCTAGGAGGGAGCAGTAGTGATGCAAGTTGGCATCCTAGCGCATCCCACACATTCTACTAGATTTAAATCTGGAGAATATGCAAGCCACTCCACCGACTGGATTCCTTTGCCTTCAAGATAACTGGTCACTCGTGCAGCATGAATGAGATGTGCATTATTATCCATTAGGAGGAAGTTATTGCCTATTTCACTCCTAAACAACTTGATATTAGGATCAATAACTTCATCTATGTATATTTCAACATTAATGATTGCACTAGAAAACATGTGTAGATCAATGCGGCCATTCAAAATGGTGGCAGCTCATGCCATGATTTGTCACCTTTTGCATCAATGTCTTTGATATAAATACTTTCAGGCTTATTGAGTGTTTCGCTCCCTCCAGATTGTAACATGTCTGGAATCACTCTCCAGACAAAAACAGGATTCATCAATAAACAGCATATGGCTCCAGTCTGTAGAACTCCAATGATGATGCTCTGTGCACCATCTCAACCATACACATTTTGCAGCCAGAGTTAGTGGGACACAAATCATGGGTTTCCTTGCATACAGCCCTCTTTTATGCAGTCTGTCATTCATGGTATATTTGGATATTCTAGTTCCCATAGCTGCAATGAACTCCCTTGCAAGCTGGGATGACGTCAGTTGTCTAGTTCTCTTAGCAATCACTGCCAAATAACGGTCCTGAGAATCTTTTGTGGTGCATTTTTGACCTTGACCTGACTGTCTTCATACATCATCAGTGTCTTTAAATAGTTTCCAGATTCTTGACATGACAGTTTTGGCTACTTTGAGGTCTTTACAAACCTGTGTCAGTGTCTGTCCTCCTTCCATTCTCACAATCGCACGCCATTTCTCACAATCTGGCAAATGCCTTTTTAACGACATGTGACAGTTTGTGAGAAATACATGTGAGTATTTTGTCCAACTATGTCCAACTACTAGCACAATCGCTGAACTTGGAATTTGAAGCAGCCAATTGCACTCCTTTCCATACATGACAAAAGAACGGGCACAAAAAGGCACATATTTCTGTGTAGCGAATCTGAATCCTATTGGAATACACGATAACGTTTACCTTGACCTACTAAGGAAATACCTTTCACTGTATTTCATTGAATAGAATTAACATAAAACACCTTTTTATGGCTGTTCCTTTAACTGCTCTTGCCAGTATATAAAAGAAAGAAATTCAAGGCAATTACATTTTTCAGTACAAAAATACCTTGGAAATATACAAAATATTTGGAGATAGAATAATTCACATTGTTCATAGAAAAATACACATATACACATAAACATCAGTGTAAATTTAAAAAACAGTACAAAGTAGTATAAGCTGGGAGTATCTATTAATATGGCAATTTATTGTAAGTTATTAATATGTGGATTAAGAGTGATAAGAACATGTGAGAATTTTATGAATGAAAAGAAGTTGAATAACATAATTAAGTTTTCAAAAATGAGTCCCATGAACACATTTGATATAATATTGTAAGTGAACCTTGTATTGTATGCAATGCTTTTCTGATTCAGACCAGAAATATTCTAGATATTCCAGCAATGTAGAACCTAGGCACCAGTTATGCACTCTATTAGGGATTGGTTGATTTTAACTGATTAGAATTTCATGACAAGGATCTGTAAGGCTATGCTGCACTAAACACAAGTACTAGATACTATATGACTTTAGGGGACTAAAAAAAAATTCTGGGATGCCACTTCACTCCCCATACTTATTAAAAAGCTAAACCCCTGAGGGTACCACTCCTCCATAAGTGACAAATTGTCTTCTTTTAACTGGAGGAGTGACTATCAAACTTTGTGGGACTTGACAAGTGATGGCTAAACTCCAGAATATTCTTCTGTAGGAAATAGAACTCCAATAAAACAGGGCATGAAGGACTTTTGCTATGAATCTTTTCAATGAACTGCTTCATGTAAATACGGAAGGATGCCCAAGGTCAAACCATTAGTGTAAAAGTGGAGATCTGGCTTTACATTTCAAAAGTAAATATAAATCTCTAACCAGAAGCATGAATATATTTCAGATATGTATGATGCCTCACTGATATGCTTTCTGTGTTACTGACAGTATAAGCTATCAATCAGTTGCCAAGTTATAAACAACATGGCTTGCCTTTGTGTCCACTGCTATTTCACATGGGACCACAATAAACCTTATGATGTACAACATCTGAATAACTGTTATTGCACCAATCAGCTCTTTGCAACAGAGATTGCCAGTGGAATGGAGGAAGCGAGTGCATGGCTTATGGGGAAAATATCCCTGATTCAAGACGTGAAAGTTACTTGATAACACTAATGTAAAAATAAAAAATTCCTTCCAAAAACTTACGACTTCAATTTCATGGAAGTATTGATGGGGGATAGCCCTCTGAGAATGACACCTCAGGTGGCACCTTCGACCATAAATCTAAGAAATTGTAATTAAATTGAATTCCATAATCATAATCATTCAAACTGTCAAACTGATGCTCGATCTTAAAGAAATAGTCATTGAATTCCACAAAATGCATGGTGGACAATTCAATCCATTATAAATTTATATTTAATATTTTCATACAAGCAGACAAAATAAAAGAACAATATAACAAGAATATGTTGGTTTGAGATTGCATGGTTGATTGACTATAAGTATTCAGTTAATGGCACAAGGACCTGTAAAGGTCATGCTGTGCCAAACACAAGGAAACTACAATAACACTAAATGACTCTGTGATGCTATGTCACTCTCTGTACTCACCAAAAAAATGAGTGTTTGAGGGGTGAGATAGTATGAAAATCTCACTAGAAAAAGACAGTAGACATGCATGTACCACTGCATACTGGCATATGGAAAGAATTACAGAAAACTTGGAAACTTCACTCAAGGTAAAGGTTGGTTTTTTGATGCTTTGACTCAGTTTTTTCAGTTTAAATCTGTAAACATCATACTGTGTCAAAAATGGAGTAATAAGCCAAACACAAAATGGCTTGGATACCTATGATTACATCATACATAGAGGAGGAGGGGGGAGGTTAACTCTCCTTACACACAGAAGAGAAGTTCATGAGAAGCATTTGGCATTTTAGGGCACATACCATAATGAGCAAACTGCATCTGCCGAATGAAAATTATACAGAAAGCATGGACAAAAAAACAAGTCAAGTAGGTTCATGTTAGAACACTAGAAACAGAGAAGCAAATGTGTTATATTAGAGTATGTAGGGAAGGGGAGACCTCCACTAACCACAGAAAAGTCAGATACAGTCAAATATTCACTTGAAAAAAGACATAAGATAACTTACAAAATTGGTCTCCACCTTACAAGCATACCAGATTACATATAGAGAAGCCATAGACATCTAGAAGCACATAGAAAATTTCAACAGCAACCTCTTGGATAAACAACATTTGGTTTCCAGTCCTGAAAAGTAATCACCTTCCCCTTCTCGACTAAAGATTAATGAGATAGGTCTCTTAGCCAATATACATTTAGTCAGTCTTTGTCCAATGAGCAGCCACTCCTGCCCTTCTTGTTTGCTATTGGATGGTTTTTAATCCTAATGCTTAAGCACATAAACTTGACCCTCCACTATCCTCTGACGAGGCTCACCTCAGCTATGAACGAAAATGTTAGGAAGGAAGATGTGTTCTATACCGCAACCCTCATGCCTGGAAGCCCATACAAACTCTAATGTTGACACCAGCCATGAAAGTAAGGCTTTTTGGGGTTGTTTCTTTTAATCAAATAAAATATTTACAACTGATGATACAGATGTCATTTGCTCTGCAGCATCATTCCCAAGAACTCGATAAAAGTTGAAAATGAACACAAGGTAAAGGTTATAGGAAAAGAAGAAATGCATTATAAAGGATTCATAAAAATGCAGTGTGTGTGTGTTGAATTGTGATATTTGTAAAATTTTCATACAAATTAAATATCAGAAAGAGATAAATTTAAGAATGGTATTACCCAGCATGACAAACTTTTGATATATTAACGATGTACGATAGTCTATCACTGTGCAGCAAAACTACACAGTTTTAGTGTATCATGAGTGTAAAACATTTGCAGAACACTGCTCCAGACAATGCAGTCATGTTATATTTATTTATGTAAATAATAATTACACAACCACTTTTCCAACATAAAAAATTAACATGAACATTAAAAGAAAAAGTGATATTGTTTGAAATTACTTTTTATGCAAACAATTATCTTTGGTCATGGTGACACTGTGGTAAATAATTTTTCCATCAAAAAATCCAATCGCTGACATTCAAAATGGGAAATTTATAATTCCTGAGCATTTGGAAAATTATTCAAAAAAAAATTGCAAATGGTAATAAGTAATTGGTAAATACCTACAATCAACTATTCTTGACATATCTACTAAGAAAACGGAATGGAATGGAATCATGCTTATAAATTCTGTAATGTGCGATGCTATCAATTCAGGCAAAATTTTTACCTGAACTCCTTACGCTTTTACTGCTTGAACAGCAGCAATGCATTAAAACCTAAAAAGAGGTATATATGAAATTCAGAGAGATGTTTGATGAACAGGTTTCATTGTTCCAATGATGTTCTTCATCAGATCTGTGAAAAGTAGAAGTTCACTGATAATTGAAACAGTAACACCGTGCTGTGGTGAAATATCCTTTGATGATGCTTGTGCATCCAGATGTGCAGATGTACCTTGTGTAGACACTTCCTCAGTTACAGATATTTCATTAGTATGTCCTTCATCAAGAACATTAATGGACTGAAATGCTTCAGGCGGTGGATATATTCTGTCTAAAATCTCCCAACCATCAGACTTTGAATCTAATTCTGGCATGACGTTGCATGTAGCAGAAAGTGTATCGTTATCTGTTATAAAATCTGGTGGTGCACTATAACTACTTTCTGGTACAGAGTGAATTTCAGAACCTGCTTCTCTGCCGGTAACTTGCACAGATATAATTTTTGAAACTTCAGAAAGACATTCTGTTTCATTTCTTTTTGTAGTTATATCTCTATCACTATCTGACAAGCATGTTTCATCATAGACATTTGGTACTCCAACTATTTCTGATACTTCATTTCCCTGATCATCTTGTACACCCTTTTCAGTTAAAGCAATTTCAGGTTCATGTAGTACCTCAGTGAATTCTGAATGTTTATGATGCTCTGTAACATTACATTTAGAAAGCTTGATGGTAAGCTGCTTCAAAGCATCTTTCACTTCTTGGCACAGCAGCTCAAGTTTTTCGGTGCAAACAGAATTTGTGTTTGAAGTTTCAATTAAACTATCATTAGTACTCCTTTTCAATGTTGCAACATCTTCACTCTCAGCTGAAACAGATAAAATATTTTTATCTTGAATATGCTTTGATAACAGATGTGTAGAATTGCAGTCAATTTTTTCTATTCCTGTCTCTGACACATTATACGATCGGTTGTCATGACAGACAAAAGGGTTTCCTGTTCCAATGTCAGTGACATTTATATTATTGGAGATAAAACTAGATGCTGCCTGAAATTCAGCATGATTTTCAATATTCTTATCTTTTAGGTAGTCATTCAAGTGAACAGCAGCAGAAGCATTTCCAACGTTGAATTTAGTTTCATTAAAGCTTTTATTACCATGACCATTGCTTAATACATTCCCGTGATTTTCATCAAGTAAATTGCCAGTTACTTCATCAATTTGTTGCCTGGGAAGCACAGTGTTCTCATTTAAGGGAACAGAAGGTTCAATTTCTTTCACTTCAGAAGAAATCCTTGAAGCTACAGTTAAATTATCAAAAATACTTGCTTTTCCAGTTTCCCAACAATATAAGCCATAGAGACTCATTACATTTCTTTGCATTTCTTCTGTTATTTGCCAGACTTCTGCAACTTTGTCCCAAATAGTTGCATCTTCTGCTAGTGATTGAGTGCAAATTTCAGAAGATCCAAAATCGGGAAGAAACCGGGAAATAGGAGTATCATGAAGGAGAACAGCAGTTTCGCTATCACTAGCATTAGGCTGAATCACTGAATCTTTCACATCAGCATTTGCAGGAGAAGCAGTATGCTCCATCACAGGAGAAGCAGAATCATCATTTACGATATCACTTCTTGCATTTTCACTGTCCATTACACATGCTAGCTTATCCACTTCTGCTGGCTTATCTCTTAGTATGCTAGTGTGTGATATAATTTCCTCTGACAGGTTATTTGAGCTGAGAGAATTACTACTTCCACTGCTTTTATGCAAATGACAAAAGAGAAAAAATAGTTCTTTCCATATGTTTTTCAACAAGAATAATTCTTCTTTCAAATCTACAGGAACATCTGGAGACACACAGCGACTTGAATAATGTAACATATTATTCCATTCACCAGAAGATACATTACCTGGTCTAGCAGGTGAGAAACAAGAAGAATGACCTTTGCACTTTGTCTGACAGACAGAATGACCCTCAGCACCTGACGATTTTTCTTTATCCCTGAACATTTCGGCATTCGAGCTGCTACTCTGAGATAATGAGAATGCTGTAGCATTATCAGCACTACTTTCATGTATTTCTGCTTCTATAGGATTTGGCATAGTACTGCTAAATGATGAACAAACAAGTTTTTCTGGTGTGTTAAGTTGACTTAGCTCATACAGTGATCTTAAGAAAGCCTGCCCAATGGCAGATAAAGGGATTGCTTTTCCTTTCTCATTACTGATACCTACTTCTGGGTGCTGTTTTTGTTCAGTAGATGCCTCTTTGGGTGTTATTTCAAGGGATGGTGAAATATCTCTTTGAACACACTCACAAATATTACGAGGTGACTTTTGGATTGTAGATTTTGGGACACCTATTTTTCTTAAACTTGTACTTGCTCCTGATTCAGGAGAACTTGTTCCAAGAGGTAGTTGTTGAAAGACAGATTTTGGGAATACCTGATCCACATTTGTTAATGGGATTACACTTTCTGTTCCATTACTACCTTGTGGTGATGGTGACTGATACTCCACAAGAGATTTTAGAAAAGACTGTGTAATCACATCACCTGAAATAATTTTTGATTTGCTATTATCATTACTAAATTGAGATTGTTGTTCAGCAAGAGATTTAAGAAATACCTGTCCAATATCAGCAGGAACTGCTTTTTCTTCCTCACTGTGACTTGCTGATGCTTGCTGTTCAACAAGAGACTTCAAAAATGCTTGCCCAACAGCAGTTGCAGGAACTGTTTTCCTTAAATTACAAGTACTGCTTGAAGTAGATTGCTGTGTACTATTAGATTCAAATGACTGCTGTTCAATAAGAGATTTTAAGAATGCTTGACCAACAACTGTTGCCGGAATTGTTTTTTCTGCTTCAGAACTATCACCAATATTAGCAGAAGGCAGGTTTTGCTCCACAAGGGATTTCAGGAATGCTTGGCCTAGCACAGTAGCTGGTATTGCCTTTCTTTCCTCAGAAGTAGTACTTGTAGTAGGAGGTTGTTGGTCTATAATAGTTTTCAAAAAAGCCTGACCAACAACATTAGCTGGAATTATTTTCTTCTCACTACTACTACTTGTACCATCACCAGATCCAGATTTGGATGGTTGTTGCTCTATCAGAGATTTTAGAAATGCCTGTCCTAAAACTACAGCAGGTACAACTTTTGGTTCTTCGCTGCTTACAGTAGAAGACTGCTGCTCTCCAAGGGCTTTTAAGAAAGCTTGGCCAACAACATTTGCTGGTATAGGTTTTGTTATTTCACTACTAACAGGTTCCAATGGTTGTTGTTCAACCAGAGATTTAAGGAATGTTTGTCCTATCACTGATGATGGTATTACTTTCGCTTCATCACCACTTGCTGTTGGTGGCTGCTCTTCCACAAGAGTTTTTAAGAAAGCTTGACCAACAACATTTGCTGGGATAGCTTTTGTCATTTTACTACTATCAGCTTCAGATGTTTGTTGCGACAAAAGTGATTTTAAAAATGCTTGTCCTACTACTGTAGATGGTATTACCTTTGCTTCTTCGTTACCTGATGTCAGTGGTTGCTGTTCTACAAGTGTTTTTAAGAAAGCCTGACCAACAACACTTGCTGGGATTGCTTTTGATGTTTCACTACTATCAGCTTCAGATGGTTGCTGCTCTACCAGTGATTTCAGAAATACTTGTCCTACCACTGCAGATGGTATCACTTTTTCCTCTTCATCACTAGCTGCAGAAGGTTGTTCTACAAGGGATTTTAAGAAAGCTTGACCAATAACACTTGCTGGTATTACTTTTTCTTCATCACCACAAGTTGCAGCAGGCTGCTGTTCTACAAGTGTTTTTAAGAAAGCTTGACCAACAACACTTGCTGGGATTGCTTTTGATGTTTCAGTACTATCAGTTTCAGATGGTTGCTGTTCTACTAATGATTTTAGGAATGCTTGTCCAACCACTGCAGAAGGTATCACTTTTGCTTCTCCGCCACTAGTTACAGAAGGTTGTTCTACAAGGGTTTTTAAGAAAGCTTGACCAACAACACTTGCGGGAACTGCTTTTGTGGCTTCACTACTAGCACCTTCAGATGGCTGCTGTTCTACCAGAGATTTCAGAAATGCTTGTCCTACCACTGTAGCTGGTATCACTTTTTCCTCTTCACCACTAGCTGCAGAAGATTGTTCTACAAGGGATTTTAAGAACGCCTGACCAACAACACTTGCTGGGATTGCTTTTGTTTCTTCACTACTATCTGCTTCAGATATCTGTTGCGAAACAAGTGATTTCAGGAATGCTTGTCCCACCACTGTAGCTGGTATTGCTTTTTCTTCATCACCACTTGTTGCAGTTGACTGCTGTTCTACAAGTGTTTTTAAGAAAGCTTGACCAACAACACTTGCTGGGATAGCTTTTGATGTTTCAGTACTATCAGTTTCAGACGATTGCTGTTCTACTAATGATTTTAGAAATGCCTGTCCTACCACTGTAGATGGTATCACTTTTGCTTCTTTGCCACTAGTTGCAGAAGGTTGTTCTACAAGGGTTTTTAAGAAAGCTTGACCAACAACATTTGCTGGTATTACTTTTTCTTCATCACCACCTGTTGCAACTGGCTGCTGCTCTACAAGTGTTTTTAAGAAGGCCTGACCAACAACACTTGCTGGGATTACTTTTGATGATTCACTATTATCAGCTTCAGATGGTTGCTGCTCTACCAGAGATTTTAGGAATGCTTGTCCGACCACATTAGCTGGTATAATTTTTGCTTCATGGCCAGTTCCTTCAGGGGACTGTAGCTGCTGTTGTTCAATTAGGGATTTTAAAAACATTTGTTGAATAACTGGTGCTGGAATTGCTTCACCTTCACTTTTTATGCCTATCTCAGATGGCTGATGTGCCATAAGTGATTTTAAAAATGTTTGCCCTATGACTGTGGCTGGTATTGCTTCTTCAGAACTTCTCAATGATGGTTGCTGTTCTCCAAGTGTTTTTAAAAAGGCTTGTCCAACAACTGCTGCAGGGATAGGTTTCTCTTGCGTCTCAACAATTTCAGGTGGTTTTTGTTCAACAAGGGTTCTTAAAAATGCCTGACCAACAACTGCAGCTGGAATCACAGGTTCATTTGTAGACAGGGAATCTGATAATGATCGGAAAAATAATTCTCCAACTCTTTTAGCTTGATTGGAGTCCTTCATGCCCTTTTGAAGTCTGTCACCATCAGTTTCTTCAGTCTTTTCCTTTGGTTTCTCTTTTATTTCTTCAATTCTACCTTCAGACTGATCGGCACTACTGGCAAAAACTGATGTCTCACCTGTACCTCCTGACTGACTATGTGTCCCAGAAACTGTACTTTGACTACCTGGATCACTCGTAGTAGAAGATGCTGGTTTTTGTGCATGCTCATGCCTGGACTCCTGTGATGTTGGTAGACTTGATGGAACACTTTTAGGCTTATCATCAGGACTAATAGGGACTGATTTCACATTGTACTGTGATTCAATTAAGTTTTCAGAACTGATGGCAGGATCAACCACATTTTTAAGAAAAGGTTTTGAGCAAACCGATATGGCAGTATTTTTGTTTATATCATGGCTTGAATGAAGAACAAGGCTTTCAAACTGATTAATAACTGGTGAAACATTATTATACTTAGGTTCATGATCATCATAAGGGGCAGTACAAAACTCATTTGAAGAATGTGCCGAATTCAAAACAGGAACAGCCACATGTTGCTTTAATTTGTTATTTAGAGCCTTTTTCCTCATTGCTGATCTTCGGGCTAATTCTTGTGTAACATAATTGCTTCCATCACAGAGGATTGCTTTTGAGCTGTCGCCAGAAAAGTGAGATGTTATAGGCTGGCACCTAAGTCCTTTGATTTTCTTCTCCAATTTATGTGATGCTAGCGGTTTACAGTCAACATAGTACTGAAGAGAACTGGAATCCAAGAAAGGATGTTTTTCAACCGTGAAGAGACTTCCATCATTGAAATCTTCAGGATGAGCTAAAGGAGCTTCTGGAAAAGGTTCAGGTTCTGCCTTTGAAAGCAACCATTCATATGAGTCTAAAATTAAACCAGCTGTACACCTTTCAGGTGACAAAATCTGAACATTACGTAATGCCTTCAAATATTTTTTCTGCTTCCGTTTCTTTGAACGTTGTCCAGGAATTGAAGTTGGTGGCCAAGAGCCTTGTCTCACTAAGGACTTCTTTTTCTTGTGAGAAACTGGTGGGGGTGAAAGGGTACGATAGCTGTTAACATTAAAGGATACTTTTTTCGATCCAACTTTCAACTCATCA
>JJRW01S0006111.1:31697-42037 GCA_001188405.1 Loxosceles reclusa | reverse complement strand
CTTCTCTAATCAACTTCATCCCATTTCCTCTCGTGATTTTCTGAAGAAGTCCTTACGTCACATCCATTTAAAATTTTATAAGTTTGAATTAAGACACCTCCCCTCGTTTTCTGCAAGCTAAAGAGTTTGAATTCCTTTAACCTGTCAACATATACAAAATGCCATAACCCCTCGATAAACAGTAGCTCTTCTCCGAACCCTTTAACAAATATATAATCAATTACTTGAACGAGGTACGGTAACCCAAAACTGCACAGCATAATCCAGGACGTATAAGTATATCATCATCATCAGCCTTTATCGATTCACTGCAGGATGAAGGCCTCTTCAAGATTTCTCCAATATTTGCGATCCACAGCCCTCCTTTTCCAAACTACTACTGCGAATTTGGTAATCTCGACCACCCATCTCGTATGTGGTACACAAATACACATGCATGCATACAGGGTGTTTCAAAATTCATAGTATGTACGTTAGGGGATGATAGAACACAACTAGACAAGCACAAATCACTCTACAACGCATGCTCGGAACTCAAGCTGTGTCATGAAATGATGACAAACAAGAATGGCAGAATATGATTGACAGGAAACCGATGTATTTAAGGAAACTGTTTTATTTCAACAGATTACAGAACTACTGAAAACTGCGGCCGCTAACAGTGATCGGAATCGAGGGGACTGTCGTCGTAGATGAGACTCTTCATGACTCCAGAGGAAAATGTCGAAACATGAGGGATCAGGTGAACGCGCCGACTAATCCATCGTTCCGAATGCACTGCATTCAAGGCATTACGCACCTCCACATTGTAATGGGTCGTGTTGGAACCAGATGCACCGTTTCGACGTTTGCTGGAACAGGTTTCAGTTTCAGTAGTCTTGCAAAAACAGTAGGTACGAATCTTCGTCCAGGCGACTTTGCATAAGGCATGGCCCAATCAAATAAATGGCTGTGCACGATTCCGGCCCGAACATTTATCGCAAAAGCCACTGGTACGACTGAGGACGTCCAGACCTATGGCGTCCAGATTTTCAGGTTGCCCGCACAAGACAGTTGTGGATATTAGAAATACCTCCGAACGTGAATGTGCCATCGTCGGTGAATAACCCACGTACAGAAAAATCAGAGTCCTGTTACGCAAGCAGGTTGCAAATTCGATACGAGGCCGATAATCTGCAGAGCATGGGAGGAGTGGAATCGTTCCTTTCGCAGTACTCAACATCGTTACACGGGGAACATGGACGGCTTGGGAGATTTCTCGCGTGCTACATTCAGAGCGATTTCTGAACCTTCCGCAAAATGTCTTCAATTACACACGGAGTAGTCGCACTCCTTGCACGTACCGTATTCCGCATGCCACTTTCGCAGACTTGAAAGCGCTGGAAGATTCTCGGTTTTGTATGTGGCGCGGGTCTTGTCAGAAAGCGCTCATGGTACAATTTTCAGGCTTCCCTAGCATTTCCGTCCGCAGCCCCGTACATATAATGCTTGACTGGCGAACGCATCCATCTCGTCGGTAATCCACCGAACAATGACGACGGCCTGTCGCGAACAGCGATCTTATTGCTTTCGCTAAGAAGCGCCCTCTAGCGCTTCACCACATGAGTTCCGAGTTCGGTGTTTTCTATCACTCCCTAAAGTTTGTACAATAAGCTTTAAAACACCCTGTATGCATATTATATTATATATACTATATACACTCTATAAAATGAAAATCGACGCACCAAGAAGGAGTTATCTGAATGTGACGAAAATTGGAAGATGTGACGCACATGTATCGAAAACGAAACGATTGCAGTATCATAGGAATTGAATGTTTTATTCAGGATGTACAGCTACAACAGCAAAAACAATCAATAATGCATTGGCCAACCTCTGGCCCTGATGCAAGCTGTTCTCCGGCTGGGAACTGCCTCATGGAGTTGGCGGATGTCCTCCTGCGGGATTGCTAGCCATACACGTTCAAATTGATGAATTACATCGGCGCTTATACCGAACGTGAAAAACGCGAAAATTTAATAAACAATCATACACATGCTTATATCAGGAATAAACCCGGCTAAAATAACACTCAACACAAAATAAAAATAAATAAGGAGAGAGCTGTTTGCTTTTTTCTCTACGGCGCCGATAACTAAATACACACCTCGCAACACTATGCCACTCTACACAGCGAATTCCAACATAAAACCCAACCACAACCCGTGTAAGAGAACGAAACCAGACAATGTCACATTCATCCTTCAGCTGACAATCCGATAGCATCCCAAAACATACAGCATACAATGATGAAATCTTCTAAATCCGCGGATTATTCCACAGTCGCACCCGAGCTCCACTTCTTATATTCTTCAAAAAGCCTGGTAAATTTTCCAAAATATCACTCGAAGAAAAGAGGCCGTAAGATTCCCTTCTAAACGAGCACTTACACAAACACCTCTTTTGACAACCTTGCTGAATCTACAAAAGTCCTCTCTCTCTCTCTGGACGAACGCAAGATAATCATTTAAGCGTCTAACCAGGAAGAATTTCTTGAACCAATGCGCTTCCCGCTTTTAAAAGCTGAAGGAAGCATCGAGAAAGCAACCGAATGTTCCCGTATTTTCCCTTTTCTCCCAAAGCGCTGATGTAATCCCTATGTTTTCCCCCACGCTCTCCCTCGCTGACGGTGCATGCGCAGAACAGCCGTCTCTGATTGTCTATTCTTTATGCGTCACCAGATGGCGTTAGCAGTACAGAGCAGTTGTACAGCCCGTTGTATTTTCATTTCAATACTTCCTGCTATTACCGTCTAAAGTGACGACCTATGAGATTTCTAGATGTAAATTAAAGTTTAATTTTGGCCTGCGAGTGACTAATCGGAGTATAATCAATTGGTAGTGTGAATCGTAGCCCCAGATGTTCAGAGACCAGTACTGTTCAGCCGCAAAGGGATTGTCTAGGGAGTTCAGTGAATGGTGGAACAGTCCCTCTTTATTGCATTCTATGAGTATGGATGTGGCATCCTCTTAACAGATAACCACAACCACCCAGAATCAAGGTAATGACGCTTCTCCATTTCGAACTGGGTAACATTTTCTGGAGAACTGCACTTCAGAGTTCCGCAAAGGTCCGGACGATGTTAACTATGCATTCACATGGTATGCTGTATTTTTAATTATTTGTAGTTTAATTTAGTTATCCTGTTTTGTTTTGAAGAGATTTACTGACTTAAGTATAGACAGTTCGAATCGTTCATGTCATGTTCAGTTTCTACTACACTGATACTTTATCTCATTTCTTATTTGTTGTATTTAAATTTTTCTTTTTGTTATTGGATTTAAAAAAAAGTTAAATTGTATTTTGTTTGCTTTCTATGTATGACTCCTAGGTAAGTTTAGAAATAGTTTTGTATGTGACTGATTACGCTACCCGGATATTCAGTTAAGTAAATCCGTAATTTCTCAAGGGGAACACGACAATAATAAATGAAAATAAAATATCAATGTCTAAATTTAACAGCAATCAAAGCAGAGATTTAAGACAGTAACCTCAAACATGGAACTACATCCCACCCACACAAGCGCACCGTCGCCACACCCGTTGTTCCGCAGGCGGGCGGCACGTCCAGTCCAGGGTAGAGCAGGCAATCGATATTTCTAATTACAAAATCGAAAATATTGCCCAAAATGGAAGCGGATTCCTAAGCCCCACCCCTAAAAGTCCTCAACGCAGCAAAAATTTCCATTAACTAGACTGGAAAGACGGAAGAACAAATGAATTTAACAGGTACGCCCTGGATACAGGGGCAGTTAATTAATTTAACAGGTTCGTATTTTGCATTAAAAAAGACTAATAGATTTAAAAAAATGAATCAATAAAAATTATTTTAACTGTAGACCGAGACGTAACGACGTTATAATTTTGAACAAAAGAGAAAGATTAACGATCGCACTTTAATCATACCGGGCGAAAGACTTAGAGGGTCACACGCCTCCGCTTGTCATTCGGCATCAAACGACACTGTAATAACACCACCCCATCGATCCAAGCGATTTTGATAACGCAGCAGAAGTGAAGAGTTTCCTTGTCCCCTTCATACAACTGGAGTAAAGGGATAAAGACTAATCCGTAGGGGATTAGCCCAGCAGTTGAATGTAATAGCTTACTCTAATCCCCTTATTATCGGGCATCCTTTACTAGGATTTTAAGGAAATGATGAGAGACGGGAAACGTTCACCACCTCGCCCTAATTGCACCAGTTAAGCTTATTTATTATCAGACACTACCAGTGGAGCACCATAAAGACCGTTTCATTTCTGAAGCCGCCATTACAGGAGCTTAACAAGCTATCCAACGGGGTAACCAAAAATGTAGAATTCAATGCTTCCAAGTGGAAGAGGGGGGGGGGGGGGGAGAAGTTCCATTCCAATCTACCAACGTTTTCAAAACATTCTGTAGAAATTACTGTTTCAACCATGCAGATATATCTAATTAGCGTTTTAACCATGTGGGTAAATCTAATTAATGTTAGTGAGTATAACTAAAACAAAAGCAGACGGATAAATGAACGCAGTGCCAGTAAAGGCGTAATGTGCGCGATTAGGAATCTTTTGTCTTTGCGGGTATAGAAAGAGTAGTAAACAGTTTACGGGTAATTGCACATTATAGATGACTGCTGAATTTGCAGGTAGCTTTACTAAATAAAAATTAGGGAAATTATATTACACGGCCTTCGTAATGGTTTTGGAAACAGCAACGATGACGTACTGACAATCAGTAACAGCCGGGATTTCATTTCAGAGAGGGTCTGAATGAGAAAGTATGGGTGTTACATAACACATCATATCATTACATCATAAACACACATAATAAATGAACCTTTACAAATGAATGGATGTGAATGATGACTTTTGAAACTGAGTGATTTTGAAAATACAGAGATGTGACCATCTTACGTATTGTCGTTTCTATCCCCCAATTAAGGGATTTGTATCTGATACGTAGATTCTAATTCTTTGTTAATCCTTTCTCTAACATTGTATTTTCGTCCCATAATAATACGAGGGTTATCCTGGAAGTAAGTTCCTCACATTGCCAACAGATGGCAGGCCATTCATTGTGAAAGGCGAGTGCGCATGCCTAAGAGATTCAGGATCTGATCATAGTATGCGACAGTTGGCACTTCCGGATCGCTCGCAGTTTCGCGTTGATAGCTGTTGAGGATTTAGGCTCTTATTCCGTTTCCCGCCGACTGCCAGGTTAGGAATGTGGTTAAGTTTTCGAACGTACAGGACGTAGAACTGATCGAAATTCATCGCCATCTGTGTCAAGTGTATAGGCCTGATGTCATGAGTAAGCAAGCAAATGGTCCGCCATTAGTGCAGGCAATTTTCCGAAGGACATCAAAATGTCCACGATGAGGACCGCAGTGAGAAGCTGTCCCTCATTAATGACAACCTTGTGGAGCAGATGCAGCAGCGCATTGTGGAAAACCGTCGCTTTACGACTATGGAACTCAGCAACCATTTCCCGCAGATATCTCGATCCTTGTTCCATGAAGAGGTGCCGACTGATGTTACACACAGTTGATCACGTAGTATGACAAGTGTCTCAATTTCAGTAGTGCATATGTTGTAAAGCAGCTATATCTGTCTCAAAAAATGTTTCCAGATAACTATGTTTTCCTTCTGTTTACAGTACTACGGAAACTTACTTCATAGATATAACCCTCGAATATACACTATCTGAAAGAAAAATGCACCACCATGAAGGAGAGAATAGAACGAGGTGAACTGACACAGGGTCATTTCACAATTGACACAGTGTCAAGATAATTAAGATCTAAATAAGTGATTTTACTTTCAAGACTTTAATGCACTACAGCAACAGAATACACATGGTGATCAATAGGAAGTAGGACCACCTCTTGGATCATAAAAGCAGCGACCAGGCGAGTTACAGATTCAATCACCGTCCGGATAGTGCCTTGAGGTAACGATGAGCAAATGCTTTCCACCATCCACCCACAGTTCATCATCCGTTCAAAGGTTGGTGCAGAGCAGCCAAACGACGACCAATCACGTCCACAGATGCTCGATCGGCGAGAGATCTAAAGACCACGTTGGGCAAGAAAGCACTTGGACACTTTGCAAGACTTGCCTGAGACTCGCGTTCTTTTGCTGGAAAACAGCATTTTGTAACCTCCGACAACAGGATGCAGCACCTCTTCAACATTTCGACGTGCCGTCATTGTTCCTCTGATGCGAACTAGAGGTGACGGGCCATTGTGGCCATGGCGTTCCACAATCGCAGCTGTTTCTGGTTCTGTCGCCATGTCGCCTCCAAGCTCGTACTTGGTTGACTGGCATTCGAAAAACAGAAACGAGGCTCGTCACTAAACACTACCCCGTGCCATTTCATACACCAAGAGGCTCGTTCCCACGCAACTGTGTAACCGTTGTTAATATTGGAATAACAGAGAGTGTGGAGGGGGTGCATGCAGACGTCGACCGGGCTCAGACACTAGCGGCTTGAACTCGGGGTCTTAAAACTGTGCCTCAAGCTCATAACAAAGCCCGTGGACTAAAAACTAAATATCCCGTAATCGTCTATATAGCACCTACGATACTATTACAATAAGCTTACGGAAAGCTCGAGGACGGATCAACGAGTTCGAGCAAATCATTCATAAGAACGCTTGCACTAATGATACCAAGCATACTTGATTAATTAAAAAAAAATTGATAAATTTAATATAAACATATATTCCAATCTTCGGTGAAGAATTCAACTTAGTTCCTAAATTCCGGCCTTCCCCACTCCCTCGTCGCTTTCTAACTAATGGCGTGAATACTCACTGCCAAAAGTTAAGCACACAGAAAAACATGTTAATTTCCATAAGCTAATCTGAACTGGAATGGCTCCAATTCGCTGCAGGAGAATGGAAGCATGCAAATAATGTTACGTAACAACCAATCACGGTTTCGTGTCGAGAAATATGCAAAAAAAGGCAGTCGTATAAGGAATCAGCATTGTAAAGGGTTACAGGAATCGAACGCAAGTACTGATAAAAAGTGTTTACAACTTTCGTACGATTTCTCTTCAAGAAAGATGTGTTTCTATGACTTCCAGAAGACGAATGGCAGATTCTGAGCGATGACGTGCGGTCGAACGCATTGAGAAGCCGGGCAATCAATCACGGATGTTGCCCTTTTCTTCGGCGTTCATCATTCCATCATTTCACGATTATGAAATAATTCCAAACAAGCCAAAAAGTTATCCGAAGACCTGTGACGGGTCGACCACGTGTTACGACCCCGCGAAAGATCGATATATTGCCACTGTAGCCAAGCGGAATCGAAGAGCGACCTCCTCACGTGTAACATCTAAGGTTGCAATGTCCACTGGTAAGGCGATATCTGCCACAACTCTGTGCCGAAGGTTACACATGAATGTACTCCTGAATACCACGACGGCTGGGGTTCTGTGACGGCTGTCCGGTATCGGGATGACAAGTCCTAGACCTCAATGTGAGATTGTACGTTGCAGCAGTTGGTCCTGCTTTCATTTTAATGGATGATAATTGCGTGTGTTCATAGAGCTGACATCGTCGACGACTACCTGGAGAGTGAGGCGATTGCACGTATGGAGTGGCCGGCGTACTCGTCCGACCTTAATCCCATTGAAAAATCTTTGTGATGCTATGCGTACACGTCAGTCACTCTCACAGAGTTGCAAAATGCTCTGCAGGAGGAATGGCGATTATTTGACTTTGCGGTGGTTCATCACTTAATGGAAAACATGGTTATACGCTGTGAACTTTGTATGCGAATGAGCGGGGGTAGTCACATACCCTACTAATGTCGGTTTTGTTTGTTTGTTTTCGCTTTAAACATCATTTTGTTAATGACTTCATCTTATAACTTATGGAAAACCAATACTATTTTCATCTTTGTATGTAGTTCTGTTGTTTTTTTTTTTTAATGCATAAACATATTTACTACTTTCCCGCCAATCAAAGCTGTACTAGTCGATTTTTTAGCATTTCACCAATGCGTGCTTAACTTCCGACAGTGAGTGTAATTAATCTTTGAGCGTATTGATACTCTAAACATGAAAAACACTATTACTTCCTAACACACAAAAGTAACTTTTTACACATGTACTGTTTTGACGTCATAATAAAAATAAATAAATGAACAAAAACAGGTTTTTCACAATTACAATGTTTCTTTTCAAATTTGTAACAAAATCTAAAAGGAAACAATTAGAAACCTTGCTTGTTCCTTGTGCGTGTGAAAAAGTGAGTGAATGTACGTTGATGCTTTTGGCGGAAGTCCAAGTTCTTTTATTCAACCCACACAACACAGCGACAATTGTTCAACTGAAGATTTTACGCCTAAATAGAAAAATGTGCAGACGTATAATGTGTATACAAATTGCATGGAGTATGAATTACTAAGCCAGTGGTTTCTGGCCGTTTTCGATTCGCGTGCCCCTTTCACGGGGTTAAAAATTGGAGCACCCCCACATTAGGAATATACGTAGGTCAGTCAAAAAGTTAGTTGCACTCCTCCGTTAATATATACGGTGAAAGGCTATTTTGATGAAACTTTGTGGCAATACTTCAGACATTTATCTGTATGATGTGACGTAGCGGCTTTCACGCGGCAATTTGAGTTTGCCTGATAATCATTCGTAAACATGTCTCGGCAGCTGCATGTGGCATCCAAATTGGAGATGCGTGCAGTGATCCGGTTTTTGTGGGCGAAAAGGTGTCACGTCACTGAAAATTATCGGCAGTTGCATGAAGTGTATGGTGAAAATGCAATGTCACGTCAAGCTATCGCGAAGTGGTGCAACATGTTTGAGAATGGGCGTACAGGTCTTGAGGACGCTGAACGCGGGGGAAGAATCATCAACTGCGGCAAATTCTGTGATCGTTGCTCGCGTGAATAAAAGCATTCGTGCAAACAGACGCATAACAATACACTAAATCACAAATACAAAAGTCAAAGTCGGCCACACGCGAAAATGATCTGGATACGAGTACCACTCGGATGATGAGGTGAAAACTGCAACCCAAGAATGGTTATCGGACGTTCGACGGGATTTCTTTGCAGAAGGCATTGAAAAACTTGTGTTACGCGTCGACAAATGTTTAAATAACGGAGGTAATTACGTCAAAAAGTGGATTTTGCATGGAACTTTAGGATACAAATAAAGTTATTGTAAAATTTCGGTCATGTTTTGTTTTCTTAAGCAGTGCAGTGCAACTAACTTTTTGATTGACCCTCGGATATATACACGGATTTGTACCCTGTGAGACATACTAGGAATTCACATATATAAATTTCTACCCTGGGGGGGTAGGATAAACAAAATTATATATTTATTTATTTGTAGCGAAGACAGTTTAGCTCGTTTTCATTCCAAAACTTAATATGATTTATCGAGATTTGGCCAAACCTTGTGCAGTTGGAACTATTGGTGTCATACATACAGCACCAGCAAGAAGCTTTTCATCAAAGATGAAAAAAAGGAATGGTTAGGCAGGCGAAGATTAGTGAGTATGGTGGAATGCTGCTATATTGGAGTTATCGGGCACTATCTCAGAGATCCTCAAGAAAATTTCCTTTTCATCCCACAAAATTATATAGAGAAGTCCAATTTGACTTCTTTGATAACAATTTTACATCCGGTGAATTGCAACATTGACGGGTTCGAATGGAGCAGCGGAATCTAAAGTGGAAGAGATGGGTGATTTATTGGCGTTTACAACATACATAGTGGAGTGGAACTCTTAACCACACACACACACACATTCGCCAAATAAAAACGAGAGGGAACGGAGCTTTCGAGATTAAATGACAAAGGGAACTGGCCCAAACGCGCACTTTAACATCATAATTTCGACATGTATCTCGCCTGACACCTCTTCAGAGGTTTGCTCTTTCAGAGGAGCGACGTCCGCCAGATGCTACAGCCAGGTCTTCACAGGCCCTTGTGACCAATCAACCAACCAATCTTGCCTGACATTGCTCATTTGATCCCTCCCCCCGCCACTACGGTTTTTTTTTAGTGAATCCCTAAACGTTCTGATTCGTACCCCTGGTGGTACGCGTACCGTCTGTTGAGAGTCGCTGTACGAAGACATCATTAGTGCCAAACAACACTGTGTACGTCACATTAGTGAAGATATACATATGTGAGTTACGTAAACGCAAAAGGTCATATATTATGGACGCAGTCCTGCTAAATAATAATTAATAAACGAAAAAACGTCTAAAAATAATATAAGCACTGATTAAAAAAATATTTCTACTCCTTCTGGTCACATAAGCACTGGCATGAAACAT
>JJRW01S0006108.1:53412-64165 GCA_001188405.1 Loxosceles reclusa | reverse complement strand
CTTACAAAAAGTTTCTGTTTTAGTATCAGTTCAACTGAAAATAAGATTTCATCTGAAGATGAAATTGAGGATATATTCCATCCATCAAATAAGCCAAGTCCATTTAAACCATTGAAACATGGAAACATTAATTTTATTAACATCAAGTTGATAGCAGCTCTTGATAAATGAAGTTAAGTGGCAGAAACCCTGTCCACATTTTAATGGATACTGCAGCAGCTTTGGACACAACACCGAAGATCTAGTTATAAATCAAACATCAATACGCTGACGCTGTAAAAAGCTTTGTGCAGAATGTGTTTCAGCATTAAAAAATATACATCTGACATTGCAATTAGAGTTCACTGTTGCCCATTGGGATGAAAAGCTAATTCTAGCAATAACTGGAAACGAGAAAGTTGACAAAAGTTTCCAGTAATTATTTCTGCTAATGGACAAGGAAACCTTTTGGGAGAGCCTCAATCGGCTTCTACCAGTGCAGAAGACATGGCAGCAGCTATTTACAATTTGCTAACTGAAAATCAACCATTTTAGATAAAGTTGGAAGCTTTATGCTATGACATCAATGAGTCAAATACTGGAAGAATAAAAGGTGCTTGCATTTTGTTAGAAGAAAAACTGAAAAAAGAACAGTTATACCAACTTTGCAGACAACACATGTATGAATTGTTTTAAAGTCCACTTTAGAAGCATGCATTGCTATGTTATCTACATCCAAAACAGGATTATTTAAACCTTCGTTTCCTTATCCTAAATCCTTCGTTTCAAAATTATAATGTCATACGTTGAAGCCTCTGTTTTTTCAGCAACTATGACAGAAATGTGGTCCTATGTTCCATCAAATATTGTTTGTCTTGATGTGTATTGTCACTTTTTTTTCTCCTCTTGAAAAAGTTTATGATTACCCTGTATAATCCTTACAACACTTCATCCAGCACTACATTAGACAAATTCTTCAGGCTATGTTTTGAAGCCTCAACTTACTGAAAAAGCTCCATCAGTCATTTTTAACGATTTTTGGCTACCAACATATCTCTACATCGCCACTGAATAGTTAGATGCAATCATTTGCACCTATACTGTACCCCACTACTCCAAGTAACAACTTTCTATTTGTATATTGATTCCAAATTCCAGAAGAAAAAGCAAGAGTTTACTGAACTATCTACCGAAACCCAACAAAACCATGATCAACTAACTGTGTATTTGATCATTACTTGTGTTCAACGTTGCTAATATAACTGTGTACTATCTAATTTTTACATGTTTGAACCCAGTGCTTTATATATTGATTGTATTCCACTCCTTAAGGCAGCTAATTACAATTTTTTTCTCAGGGCTACTCAATGTGTTTTACAGCTCTACTATGATTATTATTCTATATTTTCTGCAAGTACTACTCTGATGTGCCACAGAACTGGAGACAGCAGATTGTATGGAAATTCCATGACTTTCCACTCCTGCATTTCTGTGCGTCATGCTTGGTCAATTTCGTGACGATACATAGTAAAAAACTTTGATGTTCTCAAATATTCATCTGAAGAAACACAATGGGCAAAACACATGATTTAGTCATATTCGATTACAGGTTCTGGTGACTGCAATCATGGGTCAGGAGATTTCTGACACTGTCAAAGAACTCAAATTTTCTCTTCAGACAGTTTTAAACAGTTGTACACAAATATGCAAATAATGGGGGGGGGGAAGAAAAGAGCAAGCTATCATGCAAATTGCAAAGAAAAATCAGCTTTGAATTTTTTATTCAGTGAAATAAGACTAGTTCCTACTGGTGACATGATGCTGAGACCTCAGTGCCTTAATTTCAGCTGTCAAAACAACAACAGGCATTTTTGCAAGTCCTCAGTCAAAGTGTCAATGTTTACAGCTTCTGTGACCCAGTACAAAGTGGACATGAACCACTGGAAATCTACCTTGACTCACATTGTATGGACCAAAAAGAACACTACTCATTCGGAATATGGGGTGTAGCTAGACAGTCAGTTCCAAGAACGTTATGATGATTTTTTAATAATGAATTGGCATTATACAAATTGAATAATTATTTGATTCAAAATTCAATTGGATCTAATTGGAATCTAAATATAAGAAATGAATAATAATTCGATTTCAATCTCAATGGACATTTTTTAGATTTCATGGAGCATGTATCCAGGCCTATAACATATTAACAGTAAACCTCTGTGAATTGTGGACAGCTGTAGAAGAAGCACGAGATATCATATTCATTGTCACAGAGCTTGTGGCCTCTATGCCATGTTTTTGTAGTGGCCAGTATTAAACAAAGAAAATGTCCATAATGATTCAATGATGATGTTTTTAATCAGTGACACTTCAATTCATTAGATATGTTTTGTTTGTGAATTATAAATCTGAGACTGATTCAGCGACAGTATTTAGTAAAATTATAGGTTATTCTTTTCTAATTATTTAAGATGACCTACACGCCGTGCTACACTAGGGCAAAAATTAAAGCAACGATATAGTATTGGTACAGCAAAATATGTTTTCATTTAAAGCTTACTGTAGTTTCACTGAGAAGATGCCTTGATTTCGTTTGAGTTAACAAAAATGTACACAAATGGATTCTTTTTGCTAATGTGGTGTACTTCACTCACCCCCATCCCACCTATATACTTTTTCCCTTTCTATTGCAGTCAGAGTAAACATTCAAAAGAGGAGACTTCATGTGGTGAAATGTCTTATGGCAATATATGCTCTTTTTCACAGCAACCCATTCTCCATGCATTTGAAAGAAATAGTGCGAAAGATAGATCAGTCACCAATCGTTGCTCACTGTGATATATGAAAAAAGCTCAGCAGAAGTTCAAATTGTAGACACTATAGGGTGTTGTGATAATTTTTGTGTTATCAAATTGGAATTTGTGATCAAGTTAAAATAAACTGCATGGTGACAGATGATCTCTAACTTCCATATTTTTGACAGATCTTCTGTGTTCTGAAATTCTGTGTTTTAAAGCCCAACACATTTGCTCAATGTAAGATGTTAAAAGAATTCACTTTTGATGGGATCTTTAATTTTTGAAAAGCTAATTATTTTCGGACAAAATAAAATACAGAAGAGAGACGCAGAACTGTTGGTAACATTAGAAACTTGAACACTGACATTTTTATAAAATGGGATTGCTATAATATTTGTTTATGGAGTATATTCAGGTGAGAGAATAATAGAAACTAGTAGAAATGACAATGATGCTTGGTTTTTATTGTTCAAAGGATCTATTACGATCATGCTGTGCCAGACACGAGATAAACATAAACAAGGTGAAGACAAATACACACACCCATACCTACTAGGACTTGAACCTTGGCTTTTCAGCACAGTAGCCTGTCACTGGTACCACTGCGCAACTAGTAGAGAGAAGCCAGTTTTATATAATCTCATACTCCAAAGAAGTTGAGAAACAGGCAAATAGTTTGTTGGCTGTGTAGTGGATGTTTAACAGAACAAAACTTGAAACAGTCATTCTGTGCCAAATGTAGGACAATTAGGATCAAGACAAAAACAACTAGCTGAAAAAAATTAAGCACAAAAGGAAACAAGACGCCTTATGTGTACCTGTGTAAGGCACAGTCCCCACAAAGGGTTGGTGCACCAGTGAATGATTTTCGGCTTGAGTGGAGACTTGAAACACACTTTGTATCATGTTATATTGTAACTGTACCAAACATGAGGAGTGTACAGAAAATGAAAAAAGATAAAATGGAGAATGTTGAAACCAGTACAACACTAAAATGTAAAAATATATGAAAATAAAAACACTAAAGGTGGTATGAAAGTGTAAAAGACAAGACCAAAATATCTGGAAATGAAGAGAGTTAAAACCAGGAAAATCAATGAAAGTGTGTTGAACTGTTAAAAATGAATGGTAGTGTGAACAGGTAGGTGGCTCCTTGCCATGCAAAAGGAACCCACAGTGAAGCAAGCGTGTCCAATTCACCACTTGGTCAGTAACACATCACCTTATCAAAAATGGTGAGATGTGCATGCCCAGTCTGTAATTACAGACTTCAAAACATGTGCAGCTTGTGTGTCTTAGAACATCTGTCAGCAATCGTGCAGGCAGGCTTGAATAACGGGTTTCCAGTTAGTAAAGGGGATAGGCATTCATAGATGACCTGCTGATCACTTTGCAGTATGGTCTGCTGCCTTCCTCTGACAAAATCTGATACATCCACCAATATGCAAATCTCTCAAATTAAGAAGGATGTGGGACAAAAAAGGGTGGGCAGTATGCTGTAGGGAAACAAGAACCTGCAAAGCACTGGGTGAGACTCAGTACACACAGGTATGTAACATAGAGCAATGGCAAATATGGTTTAATGCCAAGGAGATGGAAGCTCTGCAGTGAAAGTCAATGCCTGTGCAGGAAGGCATTCAGCAAGCGAAATAGCATGGCACATCACAACAGATCCAATGTGTCCATCAGATATGGACCATTTGTGAAGATGGGGGCATGCAGGGAATATGTGGCATGATGTGCAAGATAGAACTGCACATAATGAACGCATGGGGTGCTGTATTCGGCAAATAGGTGCAGGTCGAAGGCTGAAACCTCCCTCATGGCGCAACAGAAACCACAACACTCTGTGCAATGTGAAGAATATCCAATTTGAGCTCACTCAGTAAAGAACGCATCCAAATACTAAGGGATGCACAATGGCCATGCAGTAAAGAGATGTACATGGTCGGAATTCAAGCACCCAGCGCAATAAGGGATGAGCTCACTGAGCCTGCAACTTCATGAAATATTGAAGGCTCAGTTGCTGACGACATAGCTCAAGTGGAGGTTCATGACCGTCAACATATAAACTCTGAACCGGAGAAATTTGGAAAGCACCAATGCACAAACAGAAGACCTTGTGGACCACCAGATCAAGCAACTTCAAATGAGCTGAACTATACACAGCACAAGCATTAATTTAGCTTGGATTGGGTGAGTTACTGATATAGGTGCAAGAGCAGACATGATTTGCACCCCAAGAAGTAGATGACAATACCTTCAGAATGTTCAGCGCCATTGTACATTTCACTTTCAGATGATGATGATGATGGGCTGTGAAAGTGAGGGATCAGTCGAAGATGACACAATCGAAATGGGTTTCAGAAACAACCGAAACTGCAGTGAATCATAAGAAGAGACTCGGATTAGGATGCAAGCCTCGTCCATAATAGAAGTGCATACAGATGGTCTTTTCTGGTGAAAAGCAAAACATGTTTTCATCCGCCCAATGAAGCACTCCATGCAAGCTGAGCTGCACGCAATGCTTTACAAGTCACATATTCATGGAGCTGTAAGAGATTTCCAGGTTGTCAACATAAAATGAGCTGTGGATTCCTGGAGGAAGTGTGGACAGAATGCCATTCAGTTTAATGATGAATAAGGCGACACTTTAAAAATTGCACCGTGAGGGGAGTCTTCTTCCTGCAGAAAGGGGTGAGAAAGTGTTTCACCAGCATGAACTGGAATGTGCAACAAACTAAGAAATTCTGGATGAATACAGGCAGGTTTCCTTGAAGTCCCATAGTATGGAGGCCACAGAGAATCCCATAGTGCAGGTGCAATTGCAGGCTTTCTCCAGGTCAAATAAGATTGACACCAAATGAGCACGATGAACGAACACATCCCAAACAGATGTCTCCCCCCTGAGGAGTTGCCTCCTTTTTGGTGAGTACAGGGAGTGACATGATATGCCCGAGGACCCTGAGCCATAGTGTTTCATCATCACCTAGTGTTTGGCACAGCATAGGCTTTACAGGTTCCTGTGCCCCATGAAACTTCAAATAACAAAGCAACAGATGTTTCCAAAATGAGTAAATTGTCCACTGTGGAACAAAACCACTGAAAACTGCCGTGGAACAGGGACAAGAGATGATGGGATTCCAGAAAATGCAACAAATGAGTGTTTACCATCCGTTCCAGCAGTATGCACATGCAGATGGTCAGGGCAATAAATAGGTCTGTAACTCGAAGGCTTGGGGGATAATTGCCAGGTTCTGGTAAAGGCAGTACAACGGCATGTTGCCATGTAGACAGGAAATTCCGCTCCAACCAAATGTGGCTGAACATCTGAGGCAGCACATGGAGAAAACAAGGAAACAAGTGGCGTTGTGCACTGTATCAGGCCCAGGAGCAATATCACTAGAATAAGACAGAGCTGCTGGCAGCTCAAGATACAGATACGTGAATGGCAAATTATAACTATCTGGTGTAAAGGGCCCAAAGGAAATCAGTGAATGTTCCACAGAAGATTTGACTCCCTGAAACAATGTGCTGTGTTTGGAGCTATAGGAAACCTGGAAAACGATTCAGCTAAGACATCCATAATAGCGGAAAGACTGGACATGGGGCCACCATCCGTGTTAAAAAAGGATATAGGGTGTAATGTGTAACAGCAACTGATGCAACAAATCTTGTCCCAAACACCTTTAAACTAGTTGAAGACATGATGATGGACACTTATTTCCACCATGACTCCTTTTGGCTGCAGAGGCAGATGCAATCGCCCATGCCCATTAGAATATTACCCAGAGTCAGATATCTGCAAAAAATGTTCCAAGCCTTCTTCTTCTGCACTTTCCGGATTGCTGAATGGTCACAATTCCACCAAAGTTTAGATGATTTTGCTTGAAGAACTGGGATAGTATGTCACCGCCAACTTCCAGGATCCCCTTTTCCAGCAACACGGGTTGTTGCACATGGAAAACATGCAAAAAGTGGAAGTGAAAACAAAATAGAAAAGGGGTAGTTGCAAGGAAAAGGAAGAATATGATACCCAGCTCAGGGCAAGCGGGCACCACTTCTCTACTTGCATAAGTTGCAAGCCCTCGGAGCTGCAAAACTACTGTAAGCTTTAAATAAAATGTATCTAACTGTGCTAATAATATGTCATTACTTTGATTTTTCACCTTATACTTCTCCCTGTCGGGCCACTTCTTCATGGGGATTTGGAAAATGAAAACTGCTCAAGATATCTCTAATGTTGAGATGAGTTACTGATCCTGTGACTACGTTTGACTTTGATTGCCTGACTGCATCAATGCTTAGTGTGTTGCAGTGTGAGACTAACTTTATGACAGTACACACTATGTTGGTTGTCACTGGTGTTGATAGAGTAATTTGCCTCTTTCAGTCCATCTAGCTGAGATATGTGGTAATTTCATCAGTATGCTTCTCATGAAACTCATATAAAAAATACTCTGGGCTACCGTGGAACAGTTAGGGAAAATCATTCAGCATATTCACAAAATTATTCACTAAAACTAATTAAAATATGCATTTTATGTTTGCTTTGACTACTAACATAACCATCACAATTTTTTGGACACAAGAATTAACACAAATAATAATGGCAAAAATAACATATTTCAAAGCTTACTGCATCAGATAAAATGGCAGATAAAATAGGAAGTTCAACTGCTCTACCAGACTTTAAAATCTCTTGCCATAGCTGGTTTAGCTTCTGTGTCAACATGATATTCCCCTTGATTTTCAAGCGGCCAGTCATAAATGCCTTAAAGTAAATAAATAAATACAAATATATACATACACACACATACATATTCATACAAAATACACAAAAACAAAACAACAGGGGGGTAACATTCTTCCATACTACATATTGTGCAAACACATATTTCAACTGTAATATGAATTTTTGATGCTTTAACCAATACTTTGCCCTTTTGCTCCAATGAAAACAAATAAGATGACTGACTCATTTAAGCTTTTGTAATATGAGAATATTGAGGTGGGACTTCGAAACACTGCACTTGTGAGTCTCACAGTACAGTAAATTTTTTTTTGGGATGGGGGGATTGTTTCTGAGCTACATTGTAATATATAGTGATTAGCCAAAACATTATATGATCACTCCCTATAAGCATGGAATGAGCATGCATGGCTGATGCAGGGGGAACATGACAGCATAGGAAAGGTATGTAACATATTCCAGGGATAAAGATGGATCATATTCTATAGCTCTTTTGTGTATGTAGTCTGATGAAAAAAATGATGAAGAAAGCTGAAGATTTAAATAAGCATATGACAAGAGGCTAACTGCAATGGCCCATATGTTAGGAACAAGTATCTGGAAAACAGTAAAGCTCATCAATTGTTTACGAGCTGCGGTCATTACTTGTTACTGTATCAAACATAGATGAATAGAAGTCAATCTACCAGTAGATGCCAAGGCACTGGTCATCCATGCCTCATAAACAATTACAGACATCAGGGGCTTTCCACCTTAGTAAAGTGAGACAGGTAGCTGAATACAACGAAGGCCAAAATACAAGTATTTCTGAACACACAGTTCAGCATATTTTGTTGGATATGGGACACTGCAACAGATGACTCTCATATGAGACTATATGGACACAAGGATTATAGTTACTTACAACTTGTGGGCTCGTGAACATCATGAATGGACAATGAAAAAAAGTTGCCTGGTCAGATGAATCATTTCTTTTACATCACACTGATGATTGTGTCAGAATACAGTCTTCAGGAGAACAACTGCTCAGCACATGTATTGCTGGAGATGGCAGTATTATACTTTGGGGGATGTTCTCATGAATGAGCTTGTGATTGATGATGGTTACAGAACACACTATGAAAGTTGTGGATTATGTCAATACCTTTGCTGACTAGTTACACACATTCTTGGCTTCTGCATTCACCACTGGAATGGGTATCTTCCAGCAGAATAATGCCAAATATCACAAATCCAAAGTTATTCCCCAATGGTCTGAGGAGTGTGATGGAGATTTCCATTTGATGTCCTGGGCTTCTAACTAGCTGGATATTAACCCTATTATGCACATTTGGGACATCACGGAAGCCCAACTCAGAGAGATTACAAGCCACTTCCTTATAATTTACAGGGACAGTATGACCTGAATATCTGGTACAATCTACTTCTGGCAATGTACAAAGGACTTGTAGACTCAACCTCATGGTGAACTGCAGCTGCTTTGTGCACCAAGACTGGACCAACATGGTATTACGTGAGTGGTCATAATGTTTTTGGCTGGTCAGTGTATAATCCACTCACTAACTTGGGGGGGGGGGAAACTTGAATAAGTCTTCAAAACCATACCCAAATTAATTAAAATCAGCTGCAGCAACAATTATTTTGTTACAATATAATTCAAATACTAATGATAATAAAAGTTTTCATTCACAGTAAATCAACAACACAAATGGCTCAACTGAAGTGATAAATAATATGAGTATAAATAATAAAGTGGATAAAATATAAACACTGGAGAATCAACACTTTTCAACCATTGCAGGATGAATGTAAGCTGGTGGAGGCAGCATCATGGTCCCGGGAATGTTTTCTTGGCATTCGTCGGATCCTCTGATCCCTGTGGAAGGCTCTATATGGACCAAATTGAGTATGCATCCACTCATGCACACCACATATACCCATACATGCAGAATGTATTACATGGGATGGATGGCATCTTCCAGCATGAAAATATGATATGCCACATAGCTAGAATTACATGCGAGTGGTTGGAAGAGCATGAGTAAAAATTCACAGCACTTCCTTGGCTCCCATATTCCTCAGGACTCAAACCAAATGAGCATCTGTGGAACCACCTCGATTGTGCTATATGCTTTAGTATGATGATGTGGGGATGTTTTTTGTGGCTTGGCCTGAGTCACTTAGTTCCTGTAGCTGGACAAGTGAACTCTGGAATGTATTCTGATATTCTGGACAATGCTTCACTCCAATTCTTTGGGCACAATTCAGGGAAGGCTTGTTCCAACAGGATAACTGTTCACAAACTGGAATAGCCTTTACAGAGCCCCATTTTTAACCCCACTGAACACCTCAGGGATGAATTAGAATGTAGATTACGTGCTTAGTCAAATCGCCTATCTACTGTGTGCAGAAGTCTACGATTCTACAGCATGGGTTGTCAAGATACTTTTGACCATAGAGTGTATCATGATACTAAGTAACTTACTGAATAATATATATGAAACATATTCGGATTTAGATTAATTTTAAATTAGACATGAAGCTGAATACATAGAGCTGACAATTAGGATAAGATATGAAGAAAATAATAAATACATATATACCCGCTGAGGATTCAGTTTTCCAAGCATCAACTGTATTACATCTTCATCATCCATTGTCAATGTAACATCTGCTTTTCCTGCCTTTGGAGGGCCTCTGTATATAGATCCAGTCCCAGTTTTAAGGTCCACAGCTGCATTACATAAAAACAGAATTGGATTAAATATAAACCAAAGCATATACATAAACAGCATGCTATACTCGATATGCTGAAAAAAAAAATGAATTACTGATTGACTGATTAATCTTTCACTAGAGGTTGGGTTGATTGGTTAAATGGAATTTAATGCAGCACAAAAACATGGCTACATTAAATTCCACCTGCAACAAGACCAATCTGTGCAAAACACAATGTGTATATCAAATGCTGAGTGACTCAAGCACCTTGGGGATGACACATCTCACTGTATGTATCTGCCAAAAGGCAAGCCCCTAAAAAACATAAGAGTGAGTCATGAATCACAAGAGTATGGCACCTTCATTAAGGACTGGGAGGGGGGGTCTTACCCATGAAAGAATGTAGATAAATGAATGAAGGAACTATATAATGAAAGAAGGTATTAAAGAACATAGCTAAATATTCTATGACTTAATATTAGGTCATAGAAGGGTTTCACAA
>JJRW01S0006107.1:102814-113525 GCA_001188405.1 Loxosceles reclusa | reverse complement strand
ATGAATTTTGTGAATGTTTTCTCTAAAACAGAGAGAAGATTGCTTGCTTTGTATGGATTTTTGTGTCCTCTGGATCATGTAAATCTAATATCAGTATTACAATAGCATCATTCCAGTCTTCTGGCTTTCCAATCCTTTTGTGAACAATTTCGATATATAGTTGAGTCCCTGCAGTTTTTCATTTCCTGTAGCTTTCTTGTCTGCAAATGCACCCTGCGGCCAAATTGTTATGTATGTCCACGCGGCAATTTTATGCAAATTAGCTGTGACATGACGCTGAGACAGCACTCGAGTACGGCAAATATAAAAAAGTAACAGGAAAAACGCGGCAACGCAAGCACATGAAATGCAGTGCTTGAGACGAAATGGGTAAAAGCGCAATCTGACGGGCTTTGATCGCGGACAAATTTTGTATGCGTGATGTTTCGGAGCAAGAATTACCAATACGGCGACTTTACTCCAATGGTCAAGAACGGCTGTGATACGTACTCTGAGAGAGGAAGTGGACCATCATACAAAACGAGAGGGTTTCAACGTCATACATGCAGTGGACACAGGCTACTGGAAGCTCAATCGGAATTGTATGGATTGGTATTGTATGGGTAATTTTCACCATCACATTAAAATTAAATACATGTAGAAATTGTATTACTACAATAATGTTCTTTTACATGCTACACATTCTGTCTTAGCTGGTTCTGTTTTATTACAATAAGTTTTTATTTAGCTGCGCTATTTGTTTTAAACGTATATATATTCATGTGCATATCAGGAAATCCGGGGAAGGCCCTTCCCCTTCTCGGAAGGATATGCGGAATTGGAAGGTGCGGCAGATATGCTCGCCGCATACTGTATCTGAGGTATACAGCAGAATAAAGTACTAAATATGTATGTATATACTAAGTTATTTTCATTCGCAGGCATCTTTCCGTTAACTTGATTGACAATTCGTCATCTCTCCTGCAAATTAGCTTCGTTTTTTTTCACATGTGTTCGTGTACTTATAAAAATCCTTTTACTCCCAGCCAAACGTTCTCCTGATATCGGTCCACGGAAAATTCCCCTAAACGGAATATCTGTAACCATGACACTGGAAAACAAGTATTTTATGTGAATTCAAGTAAAATACCACAAACACTAACATCCTAAAATCACGGAATTTCCGTGATTTGACAAAAGATTAAAGGAGAGATGGAAGTTCCAACGATGACTTCTGTTTAATTTGCAAATTTCGTGAAGTGACGAAGAAGTTCCGTCAAATTTGCTGCACGCATTTTTTTTATACTTTTCGGTATTTTCAAGACTTTTTATTTGGGCTGAACATGATTGGCAGAAGGATCTAAGTAATTGATCCCTCTGTCTAAGATGTAGCCTAAGGAATCCCATTTTCAGTTACGCAGTGAGGATTTTAAAGAAGAACCTGCCGTATGTCGAAAGCGGGGTCCGAACCAACGGATCTATTTACAGCTTTGCACCATGTAAAGGAAACTTGCCTTACGTCGAAGCCTAACTAACTACAAACAGATCATTTCGTTCGAATCCCAGCGTCGACATAAGACAGGTTTTTATTTAAAAATAGCGCCCGAAAAGGGACTCACATGAGTGGCCAAAACCCAACCGTTAGGTCCACCACTCAAGGTTAGGCCCGTGCCCTCATCATTCTCTCTCTCTCTCTCTTACGTGGAAGAGGATGTAATGTTCTCCCCAACACAGGATTTCGAAATTAAGCTATCCAGATATCTGTCGGCGTAGTTTAATCGGTTACACTGGCGAATGTCACTCTAGAGATGACAGATCCTGGATTTTAATTCCGCCGTCGACAAAAGGTGAGATTTCTTTACAGGATGGACGCGTTGTAATATAGACAAAACAGCGCTAAGTGCATTACCACGATTCTTCACGATTGTGGAAGCGACACAAATAAAAATACAAACTAAAAGTCAGCTACAGGTACAGATACAATCAGCATGACTGACAAGGACCCAAATATCCATAAAATTGGGGAAATCTTTTCCCATCGTTACATGCATAATATTGATCAAGTGGATAAATGAAATCAATATGGGATCTACCCACGATGCACCCAGTGAACCATTCTATATGAGTCAACATGATTTTCCAGAAGAGTCTAGGATTTCGATCTAGAATGCATAGCATAAATTACGGAATGGAGTTCTCTCGTCCGACAGAGCATGATGAAAAGCAGAAAACAAAAGCGAGATCCAAGAAATGAAGGAATTAAAATCATGCAGAACATATTTATATACAGCAAAAAATACGGAAAAAATCAGATCCACCCATAAAACTCAAACATTGAGGAAACCATATACGGCGTCAACATATAGTGCATTAAGAGATACGTATAAGAAATAAACCCATTATCGAAACTACTCTAGAACCTAAAATGTTAACCGTTTTACAGGAGACGAACAAAACTGTCCTCCTTATACAAGGAGAAAATATAAAAAAAATACGGAAAGAAGTTAATTCGTCAGAGTGCTTTACATTAATTCAAGAACATGGTTCCGTTCTAATTCCATGATTAAGTATAATGATACGACAAACTAAAAAAAATTGAGCATTAAAACATACACGATAGTAAAGCACATTCATCTTAATAGTTAAACAGGGTTTCATCGTCAATAGAAAGTAAACATGATGAAAAAATGTGCGAAGAAAAAGCATTAGGAAAGGGGGAAAAAACCAAACAATCTTCAAAGGGCAAAACCCCAAAACCAAATGCAACGGAAGGAGTTATTCTTAATAATGAATACTTAAATTAAAAGCTAATCATAGCAAATAGTAGTTGGGTCCGAGTCGAAGGCTCGAGTTTTCAACCGTGGTATAGGAAGTACTCTCAGGGGACGTCAAATATTTTATGCACAACAAGATCAACGAGATTTAATCAGGCCGGATTCCAAACTCCAGCCTCATTGTATAATGGGCTCCTGACAGTCTTTCGAACATAATGACATATCGTAAGATCCTCACCAAAATCATTCTTACAAATGTTGGACAAGGTCCAATTCATAGGATTGGGGAACACTCCTATATTTAATTTATGGTTAATGATTGTGCACATCGCCACGGAAATAGTCTCTGCCATTTTATGGATTTTTGACGTGGTCAACCAAGATGGGCTTTTATTGTTCCTGACTCTTATTTTCTATTTGTATCTGTATTCATATATCAGGAAAGCTTGATGCCGACGGTAGCCGGCCCCAGCGCGCACAAGATTACTAAGAAGGCAGTGTCAAATATTATGTAGAAATTCCGAGACTACTCTTCCGCCGTTCTTGCCAAGCTCAAGTGGTGCGCTCGAACTCATCTTTACGAAACCCTCGGGTCGAGGCAGGCCTAACCTAAAGGAGCGAGCCATACTCCATCCCCGGAAGCCCTCCCAGTCTCTCGGCCTTCCATGTCTGTCTTACCAAATCCTCGCAGCGAAGGGCAAGGACTCTGACCACATCTTTAATTCCAGAGACGCGAAAGAGAAAAGGGTGCCTTTTGCCTCTTATAGTGGAACTTCTTCTTCAAACTCCCAACTGCGTAATTGTTGGGCGGCTCTTCAGTCTTACCTCCGAAGTGGACTTCGACCTTTCAGTTTAGCAAATCAAGATCTCCCTGGCCTAAATTGATGTTTAACTCTCTTGGCAAGAGCCCCCGGCCAAAACAGAAACATCATTCCGGCCGCAGCGTGTCCAATGGACACGCCGTGGACAGCCTTTCCTCCGATATCGCAGTCCCCGCTACGATTCAGGAGCTCCACCGCCAAGAGCTTGAATGTTTTCCCAAAGAAAAGCAAGCAATATGCATCACAGAAAAGCATATGCCTTTTCTGGGACTGTTGCCAGATAATTTGCACTCTTCATGATGAGTCGTGGATTTTTTCAGCTAGTTCACTTTGCATTCGCGAGGAGACAGCTTTCTTGATCTTGCTGTCTGCAGACAAACTGAAGTTTTATATATTATTGAAAGCTTACCTCCATTTTGCACTAGTGATAACCCACCTCATCTGCCCATATCTGGATACTTCAACCTCAATGTTCCTCCTCCTGTGCATCTACGCAGAGCAGACTTTTATGTACCGGACATCTCTAATGCTTCAGGTGTCGTTGTACGACTACTCGAGCAAATCGAGGACCACAATTTCATCGATGTTTATAATGTCACTATTTTAATAGTACATCGTTCTTCACAGTATGCACCCCCATGTGGGCAAAGACAAAGAATTAACTCGACTGGCCAAATAGAAATTGTTAGCCTGGAGACAGTAGAAATTATATAACTCCATTTTAAGTTGGACTAAATGCACGACTGCCGCGGATGAACACGCTAGTACAAAGAATCACGTAGATTACAGCAACTATGCGCATCCGGAAACCGTAATTTTCTCTTGAGGGATGTATCGCATAAAACATGCAGGCAAACTGGCATTCCATCACTTAAATCGCAGGATGGGGAGATTATATTGTTTGACTCTCTCGTAAGGAACAACTTTTCGCCAAGACATGTTGCGACAATTTTTCAAGTTTCACGCAGCCTGCACAATTCGCACCTGAAAAGTGTGAAGTTCACCCAGAATTTGCTGACATGGTTTCCTCTGATGCCATTCTTAAGATTATATCGTCACTCAAAACTAGATCCTCCTCTGGACCTGGCGGACTGCCAAACATATTCTTTAAAAGGCTTCAGTTAGAAATGTCGCTGTTCCGTTACCGAGCCTTCACACTGTGTTACGATACCGGAAATGTGCTTGATTTGTGGAGAGAGGCCATAATCAGTCCGATTTCAAAAAGCGGGAAGAGCCTTGACATGTCAAATCCAGGTTCGTATCGGCCAATTTCACTTATGTGCTGTGGAGCAAAAATTTTCGAGAGATGTCTACTCGTTAATCTTCTACTTTTTGCCCTGCCGCGGAACGTTATAATTGGAAATCAATTTGCCATCTGCTGGGAAGGTCCACTACTACAGGTCTTGTACATTGTCTCGAATTATGGCTAGTAGCATGTGAAAATTATTATCCTGTAGCAGCTAATTTTGCTGACATCCAGAAAGCCTTTGACTCTGTTAGACATGATCTTCTTATTATAAAAACTGCTCCGTATCGGGATACCAACGATAGTCGTGCGTGTGATCTGGTCGCTTTTCCAGCATCGCATTCAAAACGTGCATATTGGTAACACCCTTTCAGAATCTGCCCCAGTCCCTAGTGGAGTGGTACAGGGCTCTGGCTAGGGCCTATTGTGTTTTTCTTTTTCTCGTCTGACCTTCCCTTAATCTTGCAACCAGCACAGGTTTTGATGCACGCCGATGATATTATGTTTTGTTATGGGTTACGACAGGCCCAGAGCTATCGGGAACTGGAGGGAATTTGTTATCGATTCTCTCAACGCGTTGTACCAATGGTCTTTCATTATCTTATCCCAAAACCAATATATTTCACTTTGGCCTACATAATTCTCGATATTCACGCGAATTCGATGGTAATCAAATACACTAAAATGATCAAATAAAATTCATGGGTCCTACGATTGAAACAAATTAAAATTTTTCTCAACATTATGACTTCATTGTTAGCCGAGGCTGCAGCCTATGTGCATTGATCACCAGGTGGAATAAAAATTGCAATAACGAATCTCTTGTCACCGCGTTCAACATATTTATTCTTGACACTTGACAGAATGTCGCTTCTCAGTAACACAAATCTCTTAAAACTTTGAAGCGAGCCACATTAGGCTTGAAGTTAGTCACTTGCCTGGTCTCTAATATTGTGCCAGAAACGCAGGGCTACTCACAATACGTGCAGCCCGTTTCTTGTTTGCGTTTTTTAAGGCATCGTCACCGTCGGCCGATTCCGCAACTGCACTGACGCACACATGACCGTGGGTACTGTCTTTCTCGACGACGGATGAAATCCCCGTTCTTGGCCGTTCAGTCTTTGTACCTCTCACCTTTGAGCACCATTGATATCGACTTTCAAAGGAGTTCCCGGAGCCACGTGGGACAAACTCTAAACATAAGTGAGTTAACCACTTGATCGCGTTTGTCGTTAATTGTCGTTCGACAAAAATTCGGAATTGCTCATCTACTTACCTCTTGAAAATTTCAATATCTTTGCGTTAATCATTTCTGTCGCTAGACTATTCCAATTGTTTACCACTGTATTTCATAAAAGCTCTAGTCTTACTTGTATCCTGGCCTTTCTCTATTCAGCTTCGACGCAATCTTTTTCCTGTTCCCACTGTAGCCTTTCCTAAAGAAGTACGTACGAATTGCGTCAAATCCATTTGAGATATTATGAGTCTGAATTAAGTCACATCTAGCCTTCCTTTACTAGAAGCTAGGGATTTTTTTTTCACCTGTCAACATATTCAAGATTCCATAAACCCTCAATGAATTCAGTAGCTCATGTTTCAACCCTTTTTCTATAATCAATGGCCTGAATGAGGTACGGTGAAGACAGTTGCACGCATATTCTAGAAGTGAACGCAATAGCGTTCTTTACATCAAAAGGACATATTCTCTCTTACGAGAACATAAATGGGTTTTAAAAAACCCTAATATATTTAGCTTTTTTATAACAGCTGCAATGCGCTAATTTCCGAATTTAATATTTTTATCACAACAACCCTCACATCCTTCATACAGCTGTGAGTTCTTTCCCTTCTATCTACTAGCTAAATTCCTTATTTTTCTTGCCTAAATGTATCACTGCACATTTGTCAACGTTAAAGACCATAGCCCACTTTTCGCCTATTCAGCTAATTTATCGGTATCGTTTTGCAGTTCCTGGTATCCACCTTCATTGTCTAACATACGCATGTCCTTAGGATCAACCGAAAATTTACTAACAAATGACATGACTCCATACTCTAAGTCATTCACGCAAATCAGAAAAAGGACGGTGGGGGATCCCAGAACCGGTCCTTGAGGGACGCCACTCGCAAACTTTTCCTAATCCGAGTACGTTCGATTAATTACAACATGTTTCTTTCGATTAGTTAACCAACTGCTTAAGAATCTCGGTAATTTCCCGCCCACACCTATTTTCGTCACTTTCCCCATTAATTTTCAGGCTATGTTATGGTATGTGAGATGTTATGGTGCAATGTTATGTTATGGGAAATGATTTTCTGGCATTGTTCCCTAATCCGCATGGATCGATGTGTTACAGATGAAGAAACCTAAAGCTTGTCGCTTAGCAAGCGCATTCTGTTGTTCTCGTATTTTACCCCAATGAAGATGGCTGCTTGTAGCAAAACACACAAATCATAAAACACCCTTGTCACACAAATCATATTATCTACAGATGGTTTGACGAGCATGACGATGTCTTTATTTTACTTCGTTGGCCTTAATAACCACCCAGTTCCAATGTGACAGAACATTTGTAGGACGAGGTCAAAAGAGACGTGAGGCTGCTAGATTCACCTCTGTTTAATGTAATAAAAGTTAACGTGCCATTTTCAACGAAGCAGGTCCTTCAACTACTTATCAACATCTAGCAGTGTCCATCTAACCATCTAACGAGTCCATGCACGAGAGAAATTACGCTGCCTTGATAGCAAAGGTGATCTCGTAAGGTTATTCTGTAAAGATAGTCATAATACATTGGCAACACAGTGTATATTTGCATTCCATAAGTTTATACCAAGATCCAGACAACAATGTACTTCCTTCAATTAGAGTAATATAATGAATTTAAAGTATATGGGAAACAATTTACTGGTCTTTCAGCAATTACAAATAGTATGCTGTTTTATATACAAATATTAGTTCTATAGATCTCAGGGAATTTACCGTTGCCATTATCCCGAGTAACAGTGAGACATATCTGATATTTCTACTCTGGGAATTCCACCTCGTGTCCGCCGCTTGGAAAGATATGTAGTCAGAAGAATAACGCACTATTTGCATTCTTACTCAAAACTCCATTCTACTCTGTCAAAACATAGAGATAGGGAAGCAACGCAGGAAGAAAAAGAACAAAATAGCAAAGTGGAAGGGAGAGGGAAGTAAGAAAAAGAAGTAAATCCCGTCACTTACATTTCAGCAGCTTAAAAACTTTGACAACAATCTCGAAGAAACTCCTTTCTCTCCGACACGCAGTTTAAAAAAGAAAAGAAAAAATAAATCAGAAGAAGAAGTCAAGAAAATTGAGATTTTTCTGGAAGTGGAAATTGAGATTCGATTTCATCGTATGAATGGCTTACGGAAACTGTTGTTCCAATTTCTTTTTCTTTGGAAGGATTGTCTGATTTGAATATCTCCCTAAAAATTTCTGATTTTAATCAGATATCTTATTTATTTTTCTTTGTGCTCTAATGATTAGAAATATCAAATCCAATATTTCGCGGTTGGAGAAAAGGATGGAAACTAAAATAGAAAGCCTTGCAATTGGACATTTTTATAAAGATAGAGACATCAGACGCTCAAAAATTAGTTTTGTCACATGGCATTTATGTTTTCCATACTGTACTTTGCACAGAAAACTTGCCATTTTGTCGACGCCGAGATTCGAAACTACTGATCTTTCATTTCAAGGAGACAGCTTCTTCAGTTAAGCTATGCCGACAGGTATTCGGTCAGCTTAATATTGAATTATTTTGTATCGAGAACCATACAACTTATTCAATCGTTGGTGAAGTTTTTCTGTAAGGGTATATTCGAGCTTAACATTTGTGGCATTTCTAAGACCACTCTGGTACTAAAATGCACACAGGCTTTCACATACTTCACAGGATTTTAATTAACCTTCAATTTTGAACGGAAGGAACTTCTCAGAGTTTCACTAGATGGCGCTACGAATGTATGCAGTGGCAGATGCCATAAAGGGAATTTCTTTCGTATCATTTTCACACCATTTGAAAAATATCTCCCAAAGTGTCATATTGAACCGAAGACCGTACATTTATTGTTAAAACTTGGTATTTGTGTGGTGAAAATGCAACACGTTTTCCTACGTAAAAGGTCTGCAACACTCAGAAACCGACCAAAACATTTAGGAGCAATGCTGAGAGATCTTACCAGAAGATTTGAAAGGTTAGTTTACGTGACAGACGATCGTTTTTTTTTGCCAAATTCGTAATCTGCATATGAACACCAGTGAATATTGGTTCATGCAGGATGGTGCCCCTCCGCATAGAACAGACAGTGTGTTTGACACCATTAGCAGAGGTTTCGAACCCGTGCTATCGTCTATCAATACCCAAAAAGTTATCCTTGTGCATTGCATTGGCCACTTTATTCACCAGACATGAATTCATGTGATTTTCATCTTTGGGGTCATATGAAAGATTTAATTTACAAGGAGAAGCTGACAGACCTTATTAGCCTTAAAAGATACATTCCTGACTCATTTGCAAGCGTTAAGAGAGAAAGTCTTGAACTTGTAACTGACAACATTGTGACTAGGTTGTGCTATCGTATCACCTCTGATGGTTCTCTGTTTGAAAAATCTTATGCATTAAATTCCTTTTCAACGTTTTTTGAAATAAACAATGTTTTGTTTATTGCATCGACTCAAGATTTCTTCCCGTTCAATGTTGTAAGTTAATTAAAGTCACCCTGTATGTAACCGGGAACTTACAAAAGGAAATTTTCTTTTTGAACTTAGAAAGGAATGTGAGGGTAGATCTGCTTTCGTTCTTCTCATCAAATGTTAATTAGCTGTTGATCTAGGTTTCGATGGCATCATTGAGTTATCGTTCTCAAAACAATATCCAAAACAGTTCTCGAAACTCACGTGTTTAGGTAACATCGTTTAGTACGTTTCATTATTTTGAGAAACATGGCTCAATGATGCCATCGAATCCTAGGTCAACAGCTAATTAACTTACGATTTACGTTGATTTTTCAATTTATTAGTATCTAATTTATGCGTAAGGACTTGTATTTTCAGTGAATAGTGGTTGAGTGAATTATAGGTATTTCCCCACACTTCCGCAGCATAAGCCAAGTGTCAGTGAGCAAGAGAGTAGTATACTGATTTGAGGGATTTTCTTGGAAAGAAGTTTCTAAGTTTTGCTAAAGTGTACGATACAGATGCATTTTTTTGCATAGTTTGTTAATGTGGGATTTCCAGGATAGATTTTCATCCAATGTAATCCCAAGAAATTTAACTGTGAAAGATCTTTTGGTGGTGTTGCCTTCGAAAGTCGAGCTTAGATTACTAGTGTTAAATTGTCGTTGGTAGGAGTGGAAAATTACATATATGTCTTTTTTACTAAAATTAAGATAAAGTTTATTGTGGTAAAGCCAATCCAACAATGTGGCAAGGATTTGGTTGGATTTTTGCAATACTTGGCTGGCACATTTTCCAGATACCGAAATGTTTCTAGCGTCTGCATGACGTAAGGCGTTACCTTTTATGTGATACAAAATGTCCTTTACATGTAAAATCAATAGTAAAGGACCAATAATTGATCCTTGGAGCACTCCGGAGATAACGTTTGACATTTTTGGCATTGTCGATAAGTATATAACGGTGGCAACATGAATCCTGTTGCACAGAAAGTTAGCTAGTAAGTCACTTATGCCATATTTCTCAAGTTTACAAAGGAGATGAGAGATTACGATTTATAGTGCCGAACGCTTTCGTCAAATCCACGAATATACCAACAGTGATAAGCCTGTTGTCAAGGTCCTTTTTAAGTTTATCAGATAACATTATTAGCGCCGTTTGTGTGGATTTTCCTTCTAGAAATCC
>JJRW01S0006095.1:20435-33793 GCA_001188405.1 Loxosceles reclusa | reverse complement strand
TCGCGACAGTAGTTTTAATTTCTACAGGATGAGTCTAAATTGTTTTTACAAAAGTATAAGGGATGATAGTACCCATCCAGGCAAGCAATAATGACATAGAACATAGAGCCGCATTCCAATCTGTGAGGCAGAAAGAGTAAAATTAGAATTTCAACATGAACTGGCAACAGTGTTGGGAAAGTGAATGAACGATACGAAAAATTGCACAATCTGATTTATTAATTAGCGAAAAACTCACAGCAGGTGCTCAAAGTGGCGGCCACGCATGTCGTTGCACAGTTCACACCGGCGAAGGAAAGACTTACGCACTCTCTCGAAGATTCCGAGTGTTGTGTTAATTTTGTTTGCAGCGACAACGATCCTTGCCGCGCGATCTTCAGCCGAGTCCACTGGCGTTTCGTACACTAAAGATTTCATGCGCCCCCAAACGAAATGGTGCAGTGGATTGAAGTCCGGTGATCGAGGAGGCCAAGCCACAGATCAGCTACGTCCGATCCAACGTGTGATCTGATTGGCTGTTTACGGACCCTACTGTGCTGCTTCTTCTCACTTTACATTTTCATACCTAACGGCGTCAGAGGCGATGACTTGTTCATGCTCGAAGCGTTTCCACTTTACCCTTTTGTGCCTCACAGAGCGGAATGCGACCCTATGTTCCATGGCCATTGTTTCTCGTTTGGATGGGTACCGTCACCCCTCTTATTGTGCAAAAACATTTTAGACTCACCCTGTATTGTGACAATATAGATTTATGCGCCTTATAAAGATCTGTTGTTCTCTTATGCACTGTGAGGGGAAAAAACGCAACAAAAGGAGTACTTCGATTGCGACCAAATTGAGTACATTTAATTGGTGATTTAAAGAACAAAAAAAAGTTAGAATTGCAGAGCAATGGGATGATTTACTCGGGAGAAAAAGCGGTACAAATTGATCACATCAGTATGACGTTAAAACACCTCTCTCCCTGACACAACCTCTTATCAAGTGTGGCATTGATGTGTACCGTTTAACGCATATTGGTCAGAGGGATTTATTGCAAGCTGACCTCCAAATGACGAGTTAAGTCGTCGCCATTCTGGGTTGTACGCAGGCAAGTAGCAATCAGACCCAATCTGCGAGGGATCTGGAGATCGGAAATGTCAAGGAAGTGTATCTCCAGCACAAAGGCAATCACGAGAGAGGCATGCTGTGTTTGGCCATACATTCTGGAAAGTAAGTTCGAGGTGTTGCGAAAAGAAAGGGGAACACAATGGGTCGAAGAATTTCGTCAATGTACCGCTGTACCCTGAGTGTACCACAGAGGACTACCAAGGAGGTCCGACTGTCAAATGAAATGGTTCCCCAGGCCCTAGCTCCCTGCTGTTGGGAATATTGCGTGCGACAGTACAGGCTGGTATCTGACTTTACCTCGGCTGTCTCCAGATACGCTTGCACTAGTCGTCGAGGCTCAATTTAGAACGAGTATAGTCGCTAAAGACAATTCGTCTTCAATCCGAACAATTCCCAGTCCCACTATTACTTTAATCTCTTGTCGACAGTGTACATAGGACAGTGACATAAAGGGCGCTGCGAGCGTAGATTTCGCTGCCGTGGGCGTCTAATAATGAATAATGGTACTCCAGTACGGGTCACATATTAGATAGGTGACAGCGACGTATCCCATTATGTTAGAGCTCCTGTGACGATTGCTTGATCTTCGTAGTGTCGGCGTCCTAGCCATTCCAGCTCTTCCCCGGAATGGGCCCAGAACATCTGCCGTTCTGGAGCCATTCCCTTTAAGATCGTCTAATTGTCTCATTGCTCCGACCCAGATGCCGGACGATACGGCGATACATCCATCCCGCCTCTCTTATATCTATAGCACGCCCTCTTTCCTCCACGTCAAATGGTCGTTGTAGTTGCCAATTTGCCAGCGAGGCATTGTGTAGAAGAAGGAGGTTCTCCTTCTTCTACACAAGATCGTTCCTCAGCGACAACTGTGGATCATTCATAGTTTCGAAGAAGTCAGGCCCAGACCTGACAAAACCTGGTCAAATTAGTAAAATTGTTTTTCAGAACTGGAAGTTACTTATATTTTTGTAAGAGGCTGAGATATTGATGCCCATAAAAAATGTACGTGAGTGTGAGCTCCAAACAGTTCCTGAAAGTGTTATACACATGGTAGCGTCGCATTCTGGAAAACCTTGCAGAGTTTGTCAGGCATTCAACTATTGGCAATTCAAAAGTACTATCTTTCACTTCCCAGATAAAGGCACCACTTTACTCTAGAAAAACTCCGTTGACGCATCCCATCTAATTATTTTTACTCCTGGAGTGTTCTAAATGCATATGGCATGACACAGAAGACTGCAAAGTTAGAGTGACTGAATTATTAAGTTTTATTAAAACTTTTCTTGAAACTTGCGTCTGCTGTTCATTTTAAAGTAGGAAAGCCTAGAAAGTAAAAGGAAAGGTGCATTATTTATTGTGGTGTTATTTGTGTAGTTGGAGAATAATAAAAGAGTTTTATATGCAGTGTGGGATTAAACGCTGCTAGGTCACTAAAACAGTTGTTAAAATTAATAATTTGTTCTATTTAAAGTGTATTTAGTCAAGTATATTTCGCTTGATATGGTAAACACCCAGGTTAATTACACAGCAAACACTTCTTTACGTAATTACTGACTTATTCGGAATTAAGAGTAGGTGTACTACACTTCTAGCCTTGAAAAAAATAGGGGACAAGACAAGTTGGTGCCGTGACCAGGATTTAGTAACTAGGCTTCTGTAGGACCGCTATCGTTTTTAAAACCCCGATAAAATTTGCTTAACTAGTAATCCTTGTTCACTACGGAGTTTCGGACGTTCTTCCTTTATCACCACTTCCTAATCCCCACCCCAATTATGTAGCAAATTCTCGCGTTTTTCTTTTAAAGCACTCTTTGCTCGATTTACGTGCTCATACAGTATATATACTGAGCGCGTTTTCACGCAGCGAGGAACATTTGGTTCTTCTGAATCTTGTGTACTGAAATTGCATATTTTATTTATTACATGTTTTGTAACAAGTCGGCCTTTGTCGACGCCGGGATTCAAACTTCGACAGCTTTCCCATTTAAGGTACGCCAACGGCTACTGAAGTAGCATATTATCTATTCCCATTATGGGGAGAAACTCACATCCCCCACTAGTTTGGTTAGTTTGTTGGCTATTTGAAGTTTAATGGCACAAGGGCCTGTAAAAGCCATGCTGTGCCAAACACAAGGTGATCACAGAACCTTATATGGCTTGGGCACCTCGGGGAGATCTGAGGAGCCTCCCCCCCCCCCATTAAGTTGGGAGGTCGAGAGGTCAGGGTCTGTCTGACCTCGAGAGGTGGACCCCAGCGGCCAAGGATCCATGAGTAATGTGCCGCCAATGTAACTAGTCGCACTTTGTCGACTCCGGGATTCGAACCTCGGAACTGTAGTCCCAGAATAACCGCTTTTTCAACTGAGCTAAATCGACTATTGCTTGGGCAACTTATTGTTTATGTCTCTTGTGGTGTTATGGGAGCAAGTTCACAGTTCATGATCATCAGAACCAAAATATTGAGTGATCGAAACTTTAATTTAAAATTAACTATCAATTAATTTTTGTTCTAGGATGGTAAGCTTTTCTTTGCGTTTTCTCTGTAGAAATTCAAAATTGCTCATTGTAATAACTTTGTATTCTTATGTTTATTTAAGGTCGTAGCTCTGTGGACGTTGCCTGCGGTAATTCAGCCGTGCGTTTGGTGTCCAGTGGGAAGTTTGAAAACTCAGTGACAGTGAGTTTCGATTTGCTCATGGACTGGGGATCTCCCAGCCTCGTCTGCCCAACTCTTTTGCAGACGCCTTGACTATCTTAAGAACCGAATTCCAAAAAGTAAGTAAACATGAAATATTTAAGCGTAGTATAAAATATATATTAGAAAGTAGTAGAAGTACAGTATGTCCCAATTAAAAAGTAACTCATAAATAAAAGGGAAATAGGAGACACCGACAACTGAGATGATGAAGTTTCATTAATCAGAATTTACAAAAAATGTTGAAAATGACCGTCATTGGAGTTCTTACAAGCAGTGGCACGCTTGACGAAATTATTGAAGACATTCACCAAAGTTTGTGGAGTAATTTTCCAACTTTTCCAATGGTTGTCTTTATTTCGTTGATAGAAGCAGGATCCGCGGGAAACACAAAATGTTTTAAATGCCTCTATAGAACATAGCCCACAGGTGATGAATCCGAACTTTCGAGCAGGCAATCGACCTGTCTATATCACTTTTTTCTCAAAGAATGCCGTAAGGAAAGTCATCGTGTCCACAGATGTATGAGACGTGCTTCATCTTGCTGAAACCAACTGAATCTTTCTTATGGGTCCAACATACCATCGAATTCAGTTAGAAGCCGTACTGTTGATCGTGGTGTTGAAGAAAAACCCTACTAATCGTTTACACGAAGTGTCGCACTATACATTGAGTTCCTGCAGATGAGGTCCTTTTTCTTGATACTTGTTGGGATTCGTCGCCCACCATACTCAAAATATTTGAGCACTGACGTATCCCGACAGGTTAAATCAAGCCTCGTCAGAAAAAAGAAAAAAACCTTGTCCGTTTTCTGAACACCACTTCTAATGATTTGAACAACGAATTCACGAAGAAGCCATTCTGACGTGGATGCTTTCAGTTCCTGTACGGTGTAACAAATGGCCTTTGACGACGCCTGGACTTGAACCACGGATCTATCAACAACTTTCTCAATTAAGCTACGTCGACGAGTATATGAACAGTTTATTATCTAAGTCTTTTGTGAAGGGAAGTTTACCACGGTTTTTATACGATAATGATACATTTGCAGGCCTTTCAATGCTGAATGTGTGTACATACGAGATGTTTGAACATTGTATGCCAACTTGCGAATTAATATATATATTCCGATTGACATTAATTTTCCCTTGAGTGTCAGCCATTCTGTCTTGTGTTAGTATGCCTCGTGTTTTGGATATTTTTTTTTGCACGGTAAATTTATTACAGTTCCTTCACACAGGAATTTGTCGACAAACTGCTTGATGGAACTGTTGTTAGGGAGTGGCGAGTCTGGATATTTAACTCGAAACCTTTCACGAACAGTTTTCCAGGACTTTGATGCGAAATATTATGCAACTACAACACACGTTGCTCTACGGAAAGTATCATGCCGCTACCGAGCAGTGCAAACAGCAGCTGACAACTTCCGAATTACGCACTTGTGGTTGTTTTGCCTTGGCAGCCGTGGTTAACAAAGATTGACCATCACGTTGCCTCAACTTCAATTTTATTCATGAGGTGCGTTTTATTTGGGACATACTGTATTAATAAAACTTAAATTGTAAAGTAAAACGTAAGAGATATATCACATGCTGTGTCATTGTAAAATTTTACTCGGGTCAATTATAGAAAAAATAAATATATTGTAACATACGTTCGTAAGTACTTTTTGTTTTATGTAACCAAACGATCTACAGACTCAGGTCTCACTGCTTCGGGATACCACACTTTTGCACTATGTCTCTGGTAGATACACTGTCAAGTGCACTACATCTTTGTTCTTGCGAATACTGATTAAACACACCACAGATATATGTTGGTGTACGCGTGTAAAATTATCGTGAAGTGATGACTAAGCTTTTTCCTTTGCCAGAATTTTACAGAGCAGGAGAAGTGGTAAACAATGAATGAGAATGCCTGGAATAAGAATTCATAGGCCTGAGTTACCTTTGCGATGTTTTTACCAAAATTTCCAGTGTTGCTGTAGTTCAGAGAGAGAGAGAGAGAGAGAGAGACTGAATTATTGCCTGTTAAAGGGGAACTATTCCTAATTTAGAATCGAATTCATAGGAGTTCCGTGGTACGTTTTACGATTATGTTTCCACTGATCGTAATTTCAAGCTGGAGAACGTTACAATTGGCTCTTTTGTGTTGCTGCCATCTTCTTGTGACAGGCCCACACCGATGAGCATCATGTTCATGGTATTTGTTAAGAAAATGCTCACTAAGTAAACCAAAACATATCATCATCATCATCATCATTATCATCAGTCTCTGTCAATCCACGGCTGGACGAAGGACTCCTAAAAACTTCTCCAACTTTTGTGATCCAAAGCCCTTATTTTCTAACATACTTCTACATGTTATCTAACGTCGGCCACCCATCTCATGTATGATCGTTTCCTGGCATTTTCTCTCATTTTCAGGCAGCCAGTCAAGAACGCCTGCTGCCCATCTGTTACGATGCTTTAGAATGATGTTGCCCAGCTCACTTCCATTTCAGTTTTCTTACGCATGTGATCATGTAGGAGACCTTGATCTACATACATATTTCTCTTCGCATCTCTTCCTGTATTACTTAACATATTTCTATGAATAGTCTGTGAGTTTCTGAAGTGCTTTTACATGTACAATGTCTATATTTCATTGTCATATGTCAAAGCAGGAAGTATACATTAGTTGAAAGACTTTTCTTTTCAAAAATAGTGGCATTCCCTCTATATTGTTCACTATTTTACACAGGAATTTCTATCGATACTTCACTCTACAATTGATTTTATTCATGATACTTTCAAACATAGATACTTGTTAGCTAACATAGATATCATTTTGAACATCCTACAACTCTACTTTATTAACTTTAGTTTCGTCTTTATTGAAGAAATTTGTAAGGTTCCTCCCACACATAAAAGACTTCGAAAATAAGCTACCCAGATACCAGTCGGAGTAGCTTAAATGGAAAAGCGGTCTCTCCGGAAATGACAGATCCGTATGTTCGAATCCTGGCGTCGACAAAAAAGTAAGATTTCCTTTATAATGGCTCCCGAACTGGGACTCACACTAGAGGCCGAGGACTCAACCGTTAGGTCCATCACTCGAGCTCAGAAGGTACAGTGACCTCTCTTTAAGCGTGTGAGAAGATGTAAGGTTCCTCCGCTCCAGAAAAGACTTCAATAATAAGCTGCCCACATACTTGTCAGCATAGCTTAAATGGAAAAGTGGCTTCTTCGGAGATGACAGATCCATAGGTTCGAATCCTGGCGTCGACAAAAGGGAAGATTTTCTTTTTTTTTTATAAATTATTAAATTAACTTTCGTCTTATTGATGTTCATCTTCAAGCAACTTTTTACTTGCTTCACATACTTCTAATATCATAAACTATAATTTTGTAACATTTATATCATTCAGAAATCGAAGATCGAAGGTGCATCAAGCACTCACCATTGGTTCAAATACCTTTCTACTCCAAATTCAATTGTTTGAAAACTTCTTCAAGAGCAGCAGTAAAACATTTAGGTGAGATTGTATCACCCAGTCTTGAACCATTTCCAGGCATGATTTTTTTCCTTCGTAAAAAAACTTCTCTTTTGTTGACGCCCGGATTCGAACCAACGGATCTGTCATTTCTAAAGTGACCGCTTTACCGGTTAAGCTATGCCGACAGGTACTGGGAAACTTAATTTCGAAGTCTTTTGTTGAGAGAACCTTACACCTTACATAATGCTTATATAATGATGTTATAAAGCTGGGCAACCACAGACGCTGACGAACGTTTGAAAATTGTTGGGTACAAACGATTCAGAAAAGACAGATGTGATAGGAGAGCTGGAAGCCTTGAGGTTTATCTGAAAGAGGGGAAACATTTTGTGAAGAATGGGACCAAAGTGCTAACTTCTATAGGGCAGTTGAGAGTGTGTGAATTTTTAAAGAGTGCGTTGTTAAAAAGGCATCAGCGCATTCTTTCACAAGTTTGCTATACTCCTTTCGATTACTTTTCAATATAAATGATATTATGGACGCGAAATATTTGGGTAAGACGAAAGTCCAAGATGTCTGACAAAATCACTTGCGTAAAGAATCTGAAATGAAAGTGAGCTGGGACATATCATTAAAAGGCATCACGGTAGATGGACAGGTCCTGCAGTGGATTAATAGAGACTGCAGGATACTCTTTGTCTACATAAGAGGCTAATGCAGCGCGTTTAAAGTTTGCTTTCAGGTAGTAAACCTTTTCTTAATGAAAATCGCGCTCATAGTTCGGGTCTGCCATGAGGATATACTCGGAAAGAAAAAATGGTACAAATTCTGTATAAATGGGTATTGGGAGTTTGGGCATGTTGCAATGACAGCTGCGTAGATATCTGTCAGACGTTTATCACGGATATCTTAAATAAACGTACGCTGCAGCGACGGTGATAAAAGTTTAAATGTTAGAACTTTAATCTGAGGTCTGACTAAAAGCTTGCAAAACGTGCCTACTGTGAGTAATGATGAATTAAAGGCTCTAGTGAAAAAAAAAGAAAAAAAAGAAAAAACGAGTCCCCGATACACGATTAAATATTTGCCCGAAAACAGTTTTAACCTCCTACAGGCAATAGGAGTGAGAAAAATATTAATCTGTGGGTTATTGCGTATTGATAACACAACAAATTTTGCCGACATGAAAGCGATTTCTGACTTGGGTGTCATATTTGACTGTAATTTTACTTTGAATTTACATATTTGTTCACCTTACGTCTAACGCAAATGAAACATTAGATTACATTATCTCAGGCACATGCAGGAAGGGTAAAACTACTAAGAAAAAGAAAAAGGGAGAAATAGAAGTTCTGCTGAAGAGAAATGCGTTTTCTTCAGTCTGCTGTTGGCAGAAGACCACGGTGGTTTGCGCAGGTTCTCCGAGGCGACGCTCGCTAATGCGCACATTTTACTTCGTTTGCATTGCATTCCGTTCTGTCACGTTTATTACAGCTACGTCCAGAATGTTGTCCACTTTTTTGAGACTGCACCCCATCTATAAATGCGGGATGTTTCGCATCAGACAGACACGTCTGAGACAGAAATTTCACCTCAGATTTTTGATCGTTATCTCTGTCGATCGTATTCTTCGTCTTTCGCGAATTTTATCGGTTTGTACTTGAACTTCGGACACGTGCTTCATATTGTGGTTCGACCATTGCGCTTTCAGCGGTGTACTCCTTCTGTAGACGTATTCTCTTGGATTTTCTTTTGCGACAGTTTATTCACGAGGGTTTCTGGGTAAGTGGTGTTTGTTTCATTCCGTCGTGTTTTCTAGTTGTCGTTCTTTTGTGCGCTCCTTGTTTTTGCACTGCGCGTTCACGTGAAACAATAACTTAATGCAATTTGAGCAGTTAAACGAAAAAGGTCTTTTCTGTTCCAAAGTATCATAAAACTAGCCTGCTGTGTTACCGAAAAGTGTTACTTTAGTAATTAATAAAATTTTCTGTGTAATAACAGTGCATTGTTAAAGGGTGAAATAGCATTTTTAAACTGCGATCGGTGTTTTAATTTTGTAAATCATTTAGAATTTTATCTTTATTCCATTATTGTTCCTCCCCTCTTACCCATATACTCGTATTATGTGCCCTCATTTCTGTCTTATAGCTAACTGTACACAAATCAAAGGATGCAACTGCATGCAAACTTTCTCACGATCCTAGCATATGCTTGATTCTAGCGAGCATAGCTCTTTATCCACATCAAATCCTTACTTATTTCTCATTGTCAACCCTGCTTTGAATATATTTTCAGCAATCATTATATTTCTGCTACTTTTCTGTCAACAATTCTATCTTCAGCTGTATACATAATAAGTATACTCATCGTAATACGTAATTTGTATACTCATTTGCATACTCTACGTAATATGTACTCTTAATATGCACTGTAATTTGTTAAGTTTACTAAAGTTCAAGTTTCTGTTTGTAACTTTAGTAATTTATATAATTAAATTTCGGCATCACGCCATTTGTTATTTGTGTTTTAATTTCGTTTTGTTTGCCCTCCTTGTACATTTTAAATGCCAAAATTCTAGTTACGGTTAAAACCCGTAACAACATCATCAGAGAAAGGCGCTACTTTACTAATATTTTTATTTATTTACGCTTTCTAACTATCACCATCTGGTGAAAATACACTAGTTTGTTCGAACTTCTATTAAAATTTCGAACCGTGCTGCGTTCTCATTTAGAACATTGGTGATTTACAATCCATTTTATAGCAAAATGGCAGAGAAGATTTAAAATGCATTTTTATGCATTATTTATTTTTTGTAAGGACAGAACATTTGACACACGACACCCACGATCTATGGAATTAAAATCCAATCATACAAGATTTACTCATTTTACAACAATTGACTTTATCTAGCTGTGCAAACGTTTTAATCAGGTTCATTTTTCCTTTCAGATCAATGTTTACTCAGTGAGTCGTCGTTGTCTTAGCATCAAGAATTTAAGCTACTGTTCCCTAGGCACTTCTTCCAATCGTCCAAGTGATGTTACTTCTGATGAGACTGGATGTGAGGAACTCTAAAACAGAAGTTCACTGTTGTAGAAAAAAAAAGAAAAACAAACTGTTACATTTAGTTATGTCCATTATCATAATTTCGCTTACCAAAGAAATAAAAAAGTCTTCTGTCTTGTTTGTTTGTCTCATTTCTTTTCTATTATTTATATCAAAATATTTTAAGGAAAAAAAACGATTTTTCTCATTCATGCTTTTTGGACAAAATACAGTAAATTTCAAAATGAAAAATATAGTGCAAAAACCGTGTAAAGTTTCTGTCAACACTGGGAATTGATTGGTTGGCTGGTTATTTGAAGTTTAATGTCACAAGGGCATGCAGTGTCAAACACAAGGTGATCACTGTGAGGTACCCCACACAAAAGGCTTAGATAATAAGCTTTTTAGATACCTGTCGGCTTAGCTTAATCGAGAATTCGGTCACTACGAAGGTGACAGAACCGTAGTCGACAAAAAGGAAAATTTCTTTACAAATGGTGCCAGAATAGAGAGCCACTCTTGTGGTCATGGACTCAGCCGTTAAGTCCACATTCGAGATCAGGCCCGTGCTCTCTCCTTCAACATGGGGGAGGATGTGAAGTCTTCCTCCCACAAAAGATGGCTTCCCAGATCTACCCAGGCTACCTGTCGCAGTAACTTAATCGGTAAAATGGTCACTCCGCTTTCCCAATCCGTGATACAGAGCTGACAGATCCGTGGTTCGAATCTGTCACCTACGGAGTGAACTCTGCATTATGGGAATATTTAAAAAGTGTATGATTTATTGTGTCCCTTGTTCGATTCTGCCGGGGCCAGGGAAATCCCCTTCCTCAAGAGAGTAAACTAGTAACCGATTGTGCTGTACCGGTGCATATATTGCCTGGAATAGGTGATCGTGAATCCGTAAATCCCGTACTACTACTATTACTTACTTCATACATACTATACATACTATACATTCATACATACTATACCCATACTAATATACCCATACCATTATGACGGAATACGGGGTGCATACCTCGTATTCCGTCAGCGAATCAAGCGACGAATATTGCGCTAGATAAAATGCGTTGAATTGTTTTAATAGCGTGTAATAATGTGATCGGTTGTTCATGAAGAAAAACATTAAGGAAGACAGAATCTTGAAAGAGGTAAAGAATGTCGCGCTGAAGTAACCATGGCGTATAACAGTATGAATAGCGTGAAGTAATGATATCCTTTTCTAGTATAAAAAGCGTTGTATTGGTAAAAAATAGCAATTAGATAGATGTTTAAATCAGTAAAAGTGAGTTTAAGGCAGTGACCTTACTCGATCCATCGATGTTTTAGGAAAACGTAGACTACCTCGCATAGTTCCAAGAGGTAGAAACTGGAAAATTTCTGTTTCCATTTGATGTGGGCTGTCGAAACGCATGATTGAATCAATTGAAAGAGACCTATAAACAGATCACTTCCGAATTTAATATACCCAGCCTATGCACTAGACTATCTGTACCATGATCAAAGCAAGATACAGCAAAACATCATCATTGCTTCCTTATGCGGTTCTACAGAGCTACAAGTTCCAGTTTTCAAGATCTTATCGCAAATGCACTGTAGATAACTCGAGACAGGAGATTTTAGCCTCATCACGCCGATAGCAAACAGCGGGCGTGGCACAAACCTCATAAACAAACGAATCTCTCTTTCTGGATTTGGATTTTCCACACGGGAGATATGATTGTAATAGTTCTGGGAGTCAGGATTTGGGGATCTCGTACCCTTCGAGATTAGTTTCTGCTACCTGATTACATATATCACTTTATCCTGGTTTTTTTCCGAATAATGACGCTATTTTTCAACTAAACATTGCCCCACCGCATCGTACAAGAGCGGCAAATTCAGGAGAACTGTTGCGAGTTCACATAATTTCAGTGGCCTCCTAGGACTGGAATGCTCACTACAAGCTCGTAACCCCCGACGACTTTCTGGATGCTTCGCCACAGTCACTTCTGAATGCCGAGCACCATTATCACAATCTGATATGCCAGACTTGATCCATTCATTACCACGTGGCATAGTTCCTGTTATTTAGGCTAAACGTGACCAACACGCCATTAGATAGGTATGTTGTGTAATAATTTGTCCTTTCAGTGCATATTCACTTGACGGCTGAATACAACAAATGATAATTCCTTCTTCTAGGATGCCAGTTTCCTGTTTTGGTTGCCTGGATCACTATACAGTGTTATTTCAAGACCCTGCTCTCAACTCAGAAGAGAAAATGAGTGAACAACTTACTCGGAGACATCTTCATTGCTCCCCTGTATTATATTTCAGAAGGTGCTCTTGTGCACTCAAAGGAGACAGAAGTAAAAAAACTCCAGTATCAGATTCTTTATCCAGAATCCAGGCAAGACTCCAGAAAATCTTATCTTGGTACGAGAAAAATAGCACAATAATTGTAATTAGTTACAAAGTGAACGAAATAAATGACCGTTCCGCTTCTAATACGGTGCATGGTGTGAGGTGCCCCCATAAAAGACTTAGATAATAAGTTGCTGAGATACTCGTTGGCGTAGCTTAATTGGGAAAGCGGTCACTCCGAGCTGAGCAATCAAAGTTCGAATCGGCAAAGGGTGTTTGTTGCAATTGACCCCCGAATAGTGTAATATCCACGGACATATGACTTCGAAATAAGCTTCCACAAACAAGTGTCTCGGCGTAGCTTAATTGGTTAAAGCATTGGAGCACCGGAGATGGCAGATCCGTTGGTTCGAATCCCGGCGTCGACAAAAAGTAAAGTTTTCCTTCACAATAGGGACCCACTCTTGTGATCATGGACTCTTGGCCGTTGGGGTCCACACGCGAGGTCAGGCCCGTGCACTGACTTCTCTCTCTCTCAACGTGCAGGAAGATGTGAGGTTCCTTAAAAAAAGAAAAGTAGGTGATAGGCTGCCCAGATACTTGTCGGCGTAGCTTAATTGGGAAAGCTGTTACTCCGGAGCTGAAAGTTCCAGATTAGAGTCCTGGGGTCGGCATAGG
>JJRW01S0006078.1:40666-53967 GCA_001188405.1 Loxosceles reclusa | reverse complement strand
TATCAGAAATGTTCCTTCTAGTTCGCATGAATAAAAGCATACCGGACAAAATGTTAAGACATGCCTGTCAGAGCGAACTCAATAATACGTGTGCCAGCGGTGTGGCAATAATAAGGGTGATGTAGAGCGACTTCATGAGGTTGTAAATATATTGAATATCGACGTACAGCCATTCGACGATATCAATTGATCACGATGTTCCATCACAGTACGTGGGTGTCGATTCAAGCGCTTCATCTTCTGTTCCAAATAATCCCAGATTTTCAACAGAGTTGACATCTGGGGATTTTGCGGGCCAATCGAGGTGCAACAGTGTTGCAGAATGTACGTCGTGTCACTTAGACACACTTGTACTAATGTGAAGACGGAAATTTTCTTCTTGGAAGATAGGAGTTTAAACGTGATGCTGAGCCCCTGCACATGTAGGGCAAAGAGCAACCATTCGCCATTCAGAATGCGGAGGTAACCTTGTTGGTTCAAACTCATGGTCGTCGGAACAAGAGGGTTCATTTTCTGGTACGAAATGCATTCCCAAAACATCACCTTCGACACATCCCGGATTAAAGTATTTATTGGGCTTGCGGTGTACTCCGTGATACCCATCATTGGAAAACAAACAAAAACGAGATTCGTCGGATCAAATGACACGTTTCCAATCTGCCACGATTAAATGTTGGCGCCTCAGAAGCCCTCAGAAAAAACATGCGACTCTGAGACGTGCTACTTTAAAATGCGGCCTCTTACGTAGTAATATCCAGTTCCAGCACTGCATGCAAATTTCGTGGCAATGTCATTTTAGAAAGCGGTAGGATAGGACTTTCAATGACTGCTTGGAGCAACTGTTGCCTCATTTGAAAAAGATCTGCCGTTACTGAGCGAGAAACACGGCGGGGATTTCAGTTTCCGGCCGCAGTTACGTTGCGGATTTCGCGCTGAAAGCGAACGACACAACTGTAGACCTACAGGACTGTATGCTTTGATATTCCAACAAATTGGGCGACTTCAGTGGCGTACTCCCCGCAGTGCGGGGCACTAACCCAAGTCAAGGGCTCCCATCATGTGCTATAGAGGCCCACCCCGTTTCACTTTTGTGGGGAGGTCCCAAGATTCTCCGGTACACCAGTGGGAGACTTCAGTCACTTTGTGTCCGTGGGCACTGCCAAACACGATGGTTTCTTTTTACCATTCAGTGATATCTGTCTTACAGCTCATATTACAACTCATTTCAACGTACATGATGCACTTCACGTGACCAAAATGATCCCGTGAACCACGTTCGTGCTATTATACCACCTATCAATGCGCTTACCGCGCCTTCCGTTCTACCGGTAACTTTCTACTGTTGTTGCTTGTAGGGGTGCCTAATTTTTTGTTCAGTGTGCTTATGTGGTAATTAGGGTCCATTTTAATTTCTTCTGCAGAAGTTACAGCAATCTTTGGCTTGGGAATGCAGTCCTTGAAATACAGCTATCAATTCCATTCAAGTATAGTGACGCCACTCTTTTGATTTCTTTGGTTTAGAAGAAGTATCAGTTAATCTCGCCTCTCGTTAGTTTAAACTTAGGCTCAGCGAAGTGGTCCATTTGCGTAGTCAAACGAGAGAATGACGTCATAGAAACAGGGATAATTTTTTCGCCTTATTTTTACATTTTTACGAAACACGATATGTATGTGCTGCTTGAAAATTAATTATTTATCGTTAAAACAGAATATATGTTATGCAATATCTACAATGCAACATCGTAGTTCTACTACTAAAAGAGAAATGTAAATTTTCTACGGCAAACATTTAGATATACTAAAACGATTTTGCCTTGGATCGACACAGATGTGAAGACTCTCCCGTAACAAATAATGTTGATTTTATTGATCATTGCACGAGCATATCAAAATGCGATTTGGGATGTCTCATTGCGATTTTCCTTCCCCCATTTTTGCCTCTTGCTCTAAGGGAACCTTATTGACACTTTGTCTCGATTGCCCCCTCATTGGGAATGCACTTAATCGAAGATTCATAGTCATTCACTGTCACCCAATAAGCACTACTTTAGCCGATATTCCACTTCCATTTTCTTTTTACCACGCCATTTTCGCTGACGAGACGAAAGGTGACACCTGATCAATGCTGTCATTATTTCTGGCATTTGCGGAGCTTAACCATTAAAGACCTACAGGAAGCAGAGAGACGGGATAATATCGAAGTCAAGGTCGAAAGCAATTTTTGCTACATCATTGCGGAAGAATAATTTTAAATGAGAAATAAAAGTATACCGGATAACTTAAAAATCCTTGGAAATTCTTTTATTTCAGAAACGGTAAAAAATGAAATATCTGAATACCTAAGTGAAGAATGGGTTAGGGTGTGGCTATCTTTGAGGCTCTGTGAGGAACATGGACACCACCTTAAATCCGCCATATTGGATGTAACTGACTTTCTAAATGGTAAAATATGTCATGTTGCATACCAAATTCTGTCATCATATTTCACACGTGTGTTGTGGTTCAAAAGTTATTAACACAAGGGGGGGGGGATGAAAAACTATTGTTTGTTGCATGTAACTCAAGATGTCATTGACGAAAGAAGAGAAGATTGATATCATCCTGATGCCTGTGGGGAACGCAGCTTGCATCATCTTTGCAGATTTCAACTGCCAACACCCAGACAGACGACGAATTTCACTCAGCACTGTCGCATTCTTGATTTCCAAATTCCGTGAAACTGGGACAAGCCACGTAGTCGTCGGCTGAAAACTTCTACCGAAGAGGTAAACTCAACAATGGTCTTGGCGTCCCTTGCAAAGCCATAACGCAGCATTAGATAGGCCAATCATCCATTGCACGAATTCTTCATATTAATAACTGGCATCTGCTCGAAATCCAGCTGCAACAGAAACTGTAGGAAAACGACTCTGACAGGCGTGTCGAGTTCTGCACTCGGGCTTTTAGACCAATACCAACGGGATTCCTAATTTGCATAAGACGTTTGTTCAGTGACGCATCCTGGAGGCCTGTAACAACATTTCTTTGGATATTCTTGTGCAGGTGCATAATGACTGGATCAGGCCTGTGTTCAACAAGTACAACACACTGAACATATCAAATAGCTATGCATAATAGTGTTCCTCAGTGGTTGTTGTTTCAGCTTCTTGAGTTAATAACTTTTCAATTACGAGACATATGGGAAATCTCATGACAGAAATGATATTTCTGAGAAAATTATGGTGTTTTTTGATATGCAAAATGATCCCCTTAATATCCAATATGGACGATTTATGATGACGTCATTTTCCGAGCATAGCCTCACAGAGGTAGGCCCTTCTAACACATTCTTCAATAGGGGTATTCAGATATTTCATTTTTCTTTCCGTTTCTGAAATAAAATTGTGTCAAGAACTTTTGACTCACCCTGTACTTTGCTCTTTGCCAGCATACACAGCAAATTACGTACAGAAGACCGGCCTGGTTAGGACTATCTTGAATCTTAACGGGGACCTGAACGTATAGAATAGTGCGTGGTAGTGTAAACCGCCATTTACAGTGGCATAAGGTACGGAGGAAATCAGTAATAGTAGAAGTCCCTGGAATCGCAAACTCATGTCACGATCGGAAGGTGGCCTTTAGTTAGATCGATAGAGAGTGCGCATACGTTATTTTCAGGCCCAATTAGAATGCAAGATAGCCCTGAACCAGCCCTTGTACTTACACTGCTGTCTGCTGTATATAGTTCTGAAGAGCACTTCCGTTTAAGAATTTTTCGCTTTTAGCAATATGGAACACCGTCTCGTTGGGCTGCTTTTCGTTATAAAGAGATGTTCTGCATTTTATAAGAAAGGGTATTAGAAATTTTGTTGTTAAATTAAATGCTGCCAACAATGAATAATCCGAATGAACAATGAAATATCTACAAATGAGGTTTTTCAGGTACTACACCCCTCATAGTATATTTTATGCGTTTACACACACACACCTACGCGCTCGGTTTTTAGACTCTTAAAACTGCAGCACAAGGGAGTAGCAAATTTGATTGTATGCGATCAACTTGGTTTGATGTGCGGGCGTGTGCCATCAATGTTAAGAAACAATATACATATATTATTTTGGAAAAAAAAAGCGATTCTTACACCAAAGTTCACGATAATCATAGGATATTTCCATTAAAAGGTTTTCCTATCTTCAGTTCAAGCTGAAATAAAATACGTCTCAATAAACAGTGCTTGCTGTTGATCGACTGCTACATAGTTTTACTAATTCATTGCAATTGCCACATTTACTTTCCTTTCCATGAAATGACATTTTTGTTTCTCTACTGAAGCATTTTAGAAAATGAAATCCGAAACGATATTCCCTCTAATACTTCGGCACCAATATACGGAACTGTAACAGAATGAACCCACAGTCATTCTAAAGACGCAATGCCTCTTGAGAGAGATGGATGCCGAGTATAATCTAGGAAAAAAAAAACCTGGATTAACCAACTGTCATTCTGAAGTTCTTTTATGTTGTGCCATATTGTGTCATCTTAGTATACAGGGGATCATTGATAATTGGCCAATTCGAAGTCCATTCATTTTCAACGAGAACGCAGTGTGGACTTTATAAATAAATCTGCTGAATCTTGTTGGGCTTAAAGAAAAGATAAGTCTCATTTAAATTTTTACATTATTGAGTCCAAATTGTCTTTTGTATTACTTAACATATACACTGACGGAAAATGATGTCCCAACACCAAGAAGGAGTTGATGTCGACGTATGATATTCAGGCAACACACGCGTCTAACTTGATATATGTTATTTGATTAACGTTTCAGTCACATGTTAAAGTATGCGCGAGAATAACCACTTCACACGTGAAATTTGGATACATTAATAACCTCTGTAGACGCCACGATTGATTTTAAATGCAAGCATGAAAACGTGCATGCACTGTGTCGTACAGGTACCCCGTATGTCATTTTAAGGGATGGAGTTCCATACCTGTTGCGCTTGGCCGGTCAAATCAGCAACGGTCCGTGCCGGTTATGGATGACGCTGAATTTCACATCTGATGATGTTCCATACACGCGTTCGATGGGAAAAAGAACTGCTGAACTCGCAGGCGGATGCAACATGTCGACACTCTGTAAAGCACGTTCGGTGCAGCGGTAGGGGGACGAGCGTTATCCTGCTCGAAAACGGCCCGTGGAATAGTGATCAAGAATGGCAGCACAACCAGTTGAATCACCATTCCGACGTACAAATTTGCTGTTAAGGTGCTTGGGACAACGACTGGAGTAGCCCTGCTGTCACAGGAAATTTCTACCCAGACCATAACTCCTGGTGTAGGTACAATGAGTCTACGCCGCAAACAGCTGGGTTCCAAACGCTCACCTGGCCTCCTTCTCACCAACATACGGCCATCACTGGCATCAAGGCAGAAACGGCTCTCATCCGAGAAAACAACAGACCTCCATTCCGCTCTCCAGTGAGCTCTAGCTTGACACCACTGAATTGCAGATGACAGTGATTTGGAGTGAGTGGCATGAAGCTACAGAACGTCTGGCTCGGAGATGTCCCTCACGCAATCGATTTCGTACAGTTCGATGCGTCACTCTGGTACCAACAGCAGCTATAATTTCTACTGCAGATGCAGTACGATGCGCCACAGCCATGCAGCGATTACGGCGGTCTGGCCTTGCTGTCGTGGCCTGTGTACATCCGGCCCCGTCTAGACGTATCTTCCCGTGACTACTGCTGCCAACAATCATGCACCGTGGATACATCCCAGCCAACTCTTGCTGCAATACTCAGAAACGAAAATCCACCTTCTCGTAGCCTATTATTACGCGGCCTCGTTCAAACTCAGTAAGCCGCTGATATTGCCTTCTTTGTCTCCTTACTGGCATGCTTGACTCAAATGTAGCTCTCGTATCGTCCAGTCCGGAAGAGAAATAACGCTCACAATGTCTACAGCGAGTACTTACAGCACACATGGTTTGCATATTCATAGTGGTACTACTAGCGCCACACTTGTTTTACAAATTCGAAATTTGAGTACACATCATCTTTCAGATATGCAAACACTCCTCCAATTGTCGTTTATCTAGCATAAATCCTTCTTGGTGTTGGGATTTCATTTTCCACCAATGTATTTCTACAAAGTTGCCCTACGTTCTGCATGTAAACAACAAAACGTTGAAGATGGTATGACTGCGGAAAGTATTAGGGCACTCGGCAAAGAGGAGTCTAGATTATTGACAATGATTGTAGGTTCAAAACTCAGAAAATGTGGTACTACGATTCGAAAATTTTTATACTGTCACATTTCCAGTGCTTCTTAAAAAGAAAAGCATGCTTGACTTACTCTCCTAGAGTTTCCCCATTCCAGCATCTTCCTTCTTTCCTGACGGCCCAGGAATCATCGCTGCACAAAACGTCGGCAAGATTGGCGTACTGTCCTTTCGTCTCTGCTAATTTCTGTACTATTTCCTGTAATTTCATGTATAAGGAGTGTTCTTTGGTACGCACAGGTACGATCCTAGCGGAAGCTGTCGCACTTACCGCCATGTTTACGTCAGGAGCATCTCTGGTGGCACGTCGGGGGTGTCCGCAAGCAACCTTCACCTATGAAAAAAGAATAAAAACAAAATAAAATACCACATAGTTCCTCACTTGTGACAATATAATGCATCAATAGCACTAAAATAAATTAATTAACTAATTTTTATATTCAAGCTTCTCTTTAATCCATGAAGAATTCCTAAACACCAGGAAGTGGGATACATAGAGAACTGCTTCACTACCTGCCCAGTACAGTTAGTCCTTATGACAACGCGAACAAGGCCTGATTAAAACAAAGGCCTCTAGGCAGATGGACGGGCTCCAAAACTGAATAAGTAGCTGAAACTTTTTATACATACATATTTGTCACTGGAGTTTGTAGAGACTTCAGGGCCGTAGTCAACAACACATCTTGCTTCCTAACGTTTCGCCCACAGTTAAGGTGAGCATCACCAGAAAATGGTAGAAAGTCGAATTTTTGGTTTAAGTACTCAAGCGGTAGGATTAAAAACCGGCCAACAACGAAAAATGGATACTCCAGACAAGAGATCCGAAGATTTTCTCGACAAAAACGCTTTAACCCACCCAACAATGAAGAAAAGCAGGAACCATTTAAAAAAAAGCATTTCTTATAATCCATATAAAGGGAGTCATGGTCAGAATATGGAATCAAATATCAGTATATTCTCTGAAGTCCTGCATACACACAAGCACATAAGCAGTGGCACGATAAAACATTTTGCATGCCAAGGCAGCTCGGGAGGTCCACACGCATACAAAATAAAACTTTTCCTTCACATTAATGAAACATACTTGGCATCCGCCCGGCCTGGCGTGTGATTAGTGTTTTTAATGGTTTATTTCTTTCAGTGTTGAAATTGAGCACGGTGTTTTGTATGGCCCTCCAGGACCAATCGATTCCATATCCTCGTGACAGTCATGGGATTTCGACCAACGCCAGCAGAAGTAATCACAGAATGATAAATCGCAGACCAGATAAGCTACGATCCTGCCGCAATCAAATTCTGACACGTGCGTGTATGCGTTCCTCCCTTCTACAAGTCCTACAAGACTGCTTGTGTAAGAGGCATAACAATAGCTCTTACACAAGCAACCAACTTGCGAATGCGATTTCCACATGAGAGAGAAAACCGCTTTAATCTTTTCTTTTATACAAACAACGAAAGGCATTACTTTTACCTGCACTGCGAGCATGCGTTGAAATACTAATCGGCTGCATATCCCAGCATACAGTACCTTTAATACAAATTTCGTGTTTGTTGCGTGCCGCCTTATAGTGTAACAATTTTAATGGCCAGCAGTGTACATATACATCACATGTTCTACTGCTTACTCAACGAATAAAGTCTATAACATCGCTGAGTAGTTAAAGCCGCCATTTTTGTCGACATATTACATCGATAAACTGTGAAAAAAAAGCGTTAGAAGTAATGATTTCGAGAGATACTGACGTAAACAGCAAGCGCCTCTCTCAAAGGCCAAACAAAAAGTGAAATAAACCACTTAATTCAGAAGAAGAGAAAATAACAATCCAAGTTACTTCCAGTTCGCTGAATTCACTCAGAAATTATTGTTCTCTTTAAAAGAATAAACTCAATTTTCAAGAAATTCCGAGTAGGATGAAGTGGGGTAGGGTAGTAAGGAAGTAAGGTAAATAAGTAAATAAATAGAGACACATAAAACGAGCTGTTTCTCCCGACGTTATTGAATTTCTTGGGGCCTGAAGCAGAAGGCGAGGGAAAATTCCACTTCAATGAACTATCGGTTCTTTGGGACGAATGCATCAATCGAATATTTTTAAGGCGTTGAAAATGCTACCGTGGCCCCCGGCATCCACAAACGTGAATATTATACAAAGAAAAAATAATTACACATATACATGTATACTGAAAAGACTAATTATTTAAAAATACCTGGGCAGGAATGTGCAAATCAGCAGGAGCAATTTCTATCAAATGGTAGCGAAAGGCTGACGTATGCTAGCAGTAGAATATATATCAAAGCTTTCGGAAATCAGAAGTTCATCAAGGGTAAAGGTCACGATATAAACGAATTCAATCGGTGGCAAAATGCCAATGAGAAAAGGGCTAGGCGTTCAATTACAGCAACTGCAAAAACTGGGAATTACACGTGATACAGAGGCATGAGTGCACCAAGACTATGAGATATGTGGAATACTTCTGATGAATGCGGAAACTGGCCGCAAATGAGCCATGATCTACTGATTCTCGAGGTGAGAGTAGATTATTTCGCATAGTTTCAAGCAATAAAAGGACACCTAGATACCAATCGGTTCAAAATCTCTCCGATCCCAAAACCCAAAGGAAGCCGTCTCTCCTTATCTGCAATCACAGGGCTTATAGGAAGATGTGTTTATAGAACTTCCAAGAGATATAACCACAGTATTCGGATTCAGGTTCACCTAGATCGAACGGAATGACGGAGCGGAACAGCAGACAGAGCTAGTACTGAGATTATTATCCGAAGTACCTATGGTTACAAGCTTCATAGACGGGCTCCCTATAGATCCGGACTTCATAGACAGGCTCTCCTATAGATCCGGACTTCATAGACGGAGCTGACTGGGAGAAATTATCTCAGCCAATTCCTACAGCTGAAGCAGCGCTCTCGCCAAGACGGGAAAAGTGGGCAGCGCACCGACTGCCCCAAATGCCGAAGCACGGGACAGCAATACGGGAAACACACCTTGTCACGTTATCCATTGTCTAAGAAAACAATCTACATAAAATCCCTCGACAAGTCGGAAATGTAGCTGACTAATAAACCTAGTAGGCAGACTACCCCTGGCCACAGCTCCAGCGATAAAACATGTCTGCCAGACAGATTAAAATAGAGAATTCTACCCATCAGTACGGTAAGTTCCTCTGTATTTGACAAGCCTTGCGGCAAGTCCCGCTCCCACGCCTCGATGTGAGGGCATTAGCGCGGCCCAGCCGCTGCGAAGCCCAGAAATAGAGGAGCCCAGGGCTTCAACCGCAGAATTCGGTACCAGGTTCACCCAAGCTGGCTGAACGCCGGAGCAGAACAGCCGACAGAGTTAGTACTGATATTAATATCCGTCGTCGCATCGGGGCGGAGGCAGTCGTCGGACACCCACTTGGGTGGGTTGACCCGGTCACGCCGCTCCTCGCGCCGGGTTCAGAGCCTCGGTTAAGTGGCTTAGTGGTGCAGAGCCCCGCTGGGCCGAATACGGACTAGCATATGGGGATACACCGCCACCGACCTATCCGATACTACGCCCTGCCATAACTGCACGAGTATCCGGATAGCCCAAGCCGTAACCCTAAGCCCAAAGGCCAGAGGGTTCGTGCCCAGCCAGATGGCAACCGTCCAAAAACGATACGTCTGAGAACTCTACTCTGCGAAGCAGCAGTAGGGTAAAACTAACCTGTCTCACGACGGTCACAGCAGAACGGTAAAACTAACCAGTCTCATGACGGTCGCTCGGTTCAAAAAGGAAACTCTGGAGGTGAGAGTTGTTTGAAGCAATAAAAAGACATCGTGCAACCCATTGGTTCAAAAAGGAAACGCCGTAAACAAGCCACGCGCTATCGACTCTTGAGTTATGCGTAGACGATCTCGCGTAGTTTCAACAATAAAACGATATATTGTAAGAAATCGCTTACCAATTTAATGCCGTGGCATAAATTGCATCTGCAAGCCTATGTACAAAGACCATGGCGAGATCACAAATATATGTCGACGTTCACGCCTCATCCCTACGATGACTGTAAGCGAGGCTTCAGTTTCCAAAATTTCCTTGTAATTGAGCTGTGGAACACTAAAAACGAGTCACTTAGTCAAGCAAATTGGGATATTGACTCCATAATGCTGATGGGAAAGTGTGCGTGCTGTGGAAACCTCACAAACTATGAACCCATCTTGCCAGCGGACGGTGATATAACAGCTTGAAGGAGAGTTTACTTGGGACTGTTTCGCGTTTTCCGTATCCTTGGAAACGTCTGTCATTAGCTTCAGCTATGTTAACATCCTGGCTGATCATTTACAATTCCTTTATCATGACTTTCTCCCCGAATACCAAGCAATTTCCAACAAGAAAATATTCTACCCAATCGCTCAAAAGTGGGAACCAGCAGGCTTCAGGAACATTCTAGTGAGTTCAAGTTCATGATACACCATTTGCTCTTAGATGGCATAATGTGAATCCACAACGGGATCAAGCAGAATGCTCATTTCAAGCTCGTAACCACACTCTCTGGATGTTAGCATATTTGACAGTCACTTTGATCATTTTGATAGCCACTTCTGGAATAGTGGGTGGCAATACCACTCTCTCAATTACGATGCTAGACTTAATCATTATCACAAACTACACTGCTGCTATTCAAGCTCTAATAGTGGACTACCACTCTATTAGACAAGTGTGCATATTATAATTTATCCTTTAAGTGTACACATGTGCATGTACACTGTTTTAATATTCAGAACTTTATTGAGAAAGATGGCTTATAGTTTTGTCCTCGACATATAAGAGGTCAAACAAAATTTGTGATGTCTTAAGCATAATTCACATTCTGGAGTTCTTAAGACGATATTTATAAGAAATCAGGCAATGCATTTTAATGAGAAATGAGAAAAAGGACGACCACACATTCCCTCTGAAGAAGCCAAGCCAAATGCTTGGGGAAACCTTGGTCAGGAATAAAATATATTTAACTGTGCCTTATATCACGTTGTAACTTATTTTCTCTTAATGCATTTTAAACTGATGAGGCCACAAGTTAACAGAGCAGTTTTCATTTTTGTCCCTGCACAAAAACAGCTACTAGAGGACATCATTAGGCCTGTACGAGAATTTATCTGTACAGTGTACAAAGGAAATATTTATTAAATGAAAAGCTAAAGTGGGTTTGTGTAAAAAAAAAACTAATACTACTTTGCTTGTACTGGGGCTAAGCACACCAAGTGACAAAGTTTGTCTTTATAGCCCTGAATTACCCTTAGGTTCTTCACTAAAATTTACTGCTTCAAGTACCGCCCCCCCCCCACTCCCACACAAACACACTTTCCCGTGTACGGCTCATACTGATAACCAGAAATGTTTGGGTTCCAAATGCAATATATATATATATAAATACGATGTCGAGTGTCTCAAAACTCCGAACTTTGAGAGAAGTCAGAGAACATCGATATGAACCATATTCAAATAGGAAATCATAATCTGAAATGGACAAGTAATGTTATACGCCAGCGCTCCAGGTCGGCACTTAGGACTTCTTCATTCAAGCTTGCGACGCCGTACGGAGAACATGCATCGCTTTACGAACGCTAAGTTGGATGGAACGTGAATATTTGGACCGAACCTTTGGGGATTCCCCACGTTCACCTGATTGATCTAGCGTAGATTTCTTTCTTTGGGGGCCCTTTCAAGGCCGTGGTGTATGAAACGCCCGTTGCTTGCGACGTGGACCTCCTGACAAAAATCGCCATCGCCGCTGCTAATATCCACGAAACTCCGGGTATCTTTGAAAATGTTCGGCAATCCATACATCACAGGCATGAATCACTGCGAATATTCGGAACTTTGAACATCTCTTGTGAAACCGTATTCTGTGTCTACCAGTTATTGCACTGTTAAGTTTCGCCTAATAAAGCGCTTTGCACTGCTTTCTGTATTGTGTTCTTGCTGTGTCTCTTTATCGTCTGCAGGTGACGTTTTAGAATCATGATTTTCCATGTGAATATGGTTCTTATCGATGTTCCAATATTTATGTATTCACGTCCTTCTATGGGGGAAGTATGCTATTATTAGAATCCATTACCCACATAATATTGTGCTATCAGCCACAATTTTCGAACAAACACAATTAAGCGTCCTCATCCATATCACTTACATAGAAAAGAGAATTATCAAATACAGAAATACGAACGAATCCACAGCTGAATCGCAGTTTTTATATTAATTTCTCGTACGTATTTCTTTTTTTATTAATTACACTAATTCATAACTCTGGTCATAGTTAAACTCCCATATCTCTGCTTCAGTGGGAGCATATAATGAACATGAATGCTACTACCTCAAAGGGTTTGTTCGGTACAAATACTGGAGTCTTGAAAGATTTTGTTCTCGTTAACCCGATTGCTCTTAAAGTAACTACACAAATTCGGCGAAGCAGGAAAATCCTCCCCTTCCCCTTCACTGCGTTAATAAGGTTTACTTTTACAAGACGCTCGCTTTCTCGTCTTGCGTTCCCAGATTCTACGCAACGCTGCGGCACCTGGGTTCTGGGAATAACAAGCACTGTAACGAATAACTTCAATTGAAACACGTTTTAATTACTTGAACAGAATGTTAACACGTAGACAGTCTTCGACTAATTCACTCAACAAGAATGTATAAACATCTGCAACACGTTATATCCCGCTGTGAAAATTCCTTTTGGGATCTAACTACACACTTTCACTATAGACAAAAGAGAACTGATATTTTAAAATGCATAAGCTTCAAATTTATAACTCATGATAACCCCCAAACAGCTATATACTCATACAGTTGGTTGGTTACTTGAAGTTTAATAACACTGTAATGGTTTAACACATTCCTTGTACTAATTTTACTAACCAAGCGCAGCGAATCCCACGGTTAACATGTCTTTTTTTTGCCATCACTGGAAGTGAAAAAAATGTAGATTAGGCTCTTGCGTCACAAACCACGTGACCGCAAGAAAGAGATAAAACTGCGAGCAAAACAGAAAATGGCG
>JJRW01S0006077.1:165173-180335 GCA_001188405.1 Loxosceles reclusa | reverse complement strand
AGTGTAATTACTGAGGAAGCAGTTTCTTCTATTCATTTTGAGGGGTTAGCTGTGTTGCGTTCAGATATTCCACAAGTTTTATTTTCTTCCATTAAAGAAGATGATCCTTACAAGGTATCTAAACTTTTTCAAATCGAACGTTGGTGCTATGCAAATTGGAATTTGCACAAAAGAAGTGGTAAAAAGAGGCATAATTTTCTTGCACAAGTACTATCAAGCGAAGATTGCTGGAAGAAAGTGGATAACCTACATGGAGTTAAGCTTGATAGACACGTGGTAGGTAAGAAGTTAATAATGCCAGGTAGTCCTTTTAGTAATTCTAATTATGACATTGCTTGTCGATGTTGCTTAGAAGAAGATATTGTTGCCTTATTTGAGGAAAGGAAAAAAAGCTTATCAGCTCAAGGTAAAAGTAGTTTATTGGAGTATGATCATTTAGTTAAGTGTTTGGGGGCAGGTCCTTTAGGGCAGTTTTGGTCACATTTTATTAGTGGTTACATTTCTAAACTAAATTTAAATGGTCGTCATCCATATGAATATGGGCTTGACTGTGCTATGGGTTTAAAACAAGCAGAAGCAGTAGAGTTTTTTTGGAATAAAATAAAATCATTACCTGAAGATGAATTCAGTACTCAGCAGAAAGATGAGATCTTTATGAAAACCGCAGTACGTGCAGCAGGGAGTCGTTGTAGCAGTTATCCTGAAATATTCGAATTTTGCTTTAGTCAGATAGGTCCTGATAAATATCCAGAGCTTCTAAAAAGAGATTTGGCTGAAAATCGCTATTACGGTAGTTTAAGTGCACTACAGGATGCACTCTGCTTTGATCAATTTCAAAAATTATTTGATTGTCTAAAGCCAAGTGATATTTCAGAAAATTATTATTGTATTTGGTTACAACATGTGAGAAAAATAGAGAATTACTCAGAGTCTTGTGTAGATAAAGGAGTAAAGCTTTTTATGCATATATGGATGAAGGAGGGGTTTGATAGTCATCGTGCCTTATTATTAAAGAAAGAAATGACGAGTAATCCTGTGTTGCAAGGGAGGTTGTTAGTGCCTCTAATTAATAGGGGTTGTATGGAACCAGTATGGGCAATATTAAATAAAGCTAGTCCTGATCAGACCAAAGAATTCATGAATTCCAGACAAGCGAATGACATATGTTCTGTGTTAAAGAAGAGAGGAGATGAAGATTCATTGAATAAATTTTTATCATACGGTAAGCCCATAATTGAAGAGCTGGATAGAGGGGATTTAAGTACTGACTTAACTAAGGTCAAATTAAGTAAAGTACATGCTCAATTAGGATTAGGGGATCATTAACGAGATACAAGGAGCAAAACTAATGAAATACTAAAAAAGGATGTATGCTATTTTAAGCAGGTTAACATGTGTAAATTGAGGGGGAGTTGTGCAAACGTTCAACTATAAATTTGATAATGGATCTAGCTTAAAGCGTTTTAAACGTGCTGATGATTCAGCTAATGATCTAAGGGAAAGCACTAGCTTTGTTTCTGCAACATTAAATGGAGATTATGAAAAGTGGCTAACACAAGCAGACATTGCTAATATTGCAAGGACTACGTATGGGTGGCATGGAGAGGATAATAATGTGGTGTTTGAAGTAATTGGATCAGTAGACCAATTGGGAATACAATTAGAGCGACACAAAAATAAATTGATAGAATCTAATAAACAATCGCTAACATTTATTGTCAATTTAGGTGGGAATCACTGGGTAACGTTAGTTGTTGCTTATCAGGATCAACAATTTTCTGCTTATTATATTGATTTTCTTAATCGTGGAATACCAGATAATATTCACAGTAGGTTAAAGGAAAAGATTACAGGCATCAATATTCAATCTTTTAGTATTCAACAACAAAATGATGGATATAACTGCGGAATGTTTGCTTTAGAAAATGCAGGAATAATTAACAGTGCATTACAGACTGCACAACAAGGACAAATTGAACAGAGATTGTCAAATTATAAACCAACTGAAGGACAGTTAAGAAATAAAAGAACAGAGTTTGCAGTAAACTTAAGGGAGAGAGGTGTAGATGCTATAAATAGAAAAAGTACAGATGGAGCACCACAGGATTTTGAGCTAATACAGCTACTTGTTCAAGAAGCAGATTCTTTAAAAGCAAGCACTTCAACCCAGCAAAGGAAAGATTTTGAAGCAAGGTTTCAGTCATATATTGACCAAATTCCATCCTATTTACATTCTGTAAAAAAGCCAGGATTCTTTTCACACTTCTTTCTTGGAAGCTTTTCTATTTTGCTTGATACAGAGATTGCAGAGAAGTTAAATATTAAAAAGATTTATTTTAGTTTTGCTAATTCGAAAACTTTAAAGGTAGTTGTTGTTAAAAATGGTCAAATTGGAAGTGCTAAAGATGCTGTTAATGATATAAATTTATTTTCCATTTCAGAAGGTAAGCTTGGCCATGAATTTACTTCTGGTGAGTTGGAGAACATATTAAAGGAGAATATAGCGTCTGAGGGACTGACTGAACAAGATATTGAGAATAAAATTGAAGAGATTAAGAATGAAGTTAAGGGTAAAATGAAATCCAGGTTAGTACGAATCTCTAAAGAGAAAGATGGCATTTTTGTTAATATGAAACCTAAAGGGATACTTGATTCTGATACTAGCCAAGAGTTTCATGAAATAGAAAAAGAACTATGGGATAATCCAGAAATTGACATAGCAGAGCTGGCTGACTCTGATAAGAAAGCAGTTAAAGAATCTCTTGAGGGAATTCTTGGGGAGATCAGTAGAGTCCATTCCAAGTATGAAGGCTTACTTAAGTATGGTAGTGAGGCACGTGAAGCAGCACATCATGGGTTTATAGCAGGTGCTTTGAACAATTTCCGTTATAGGCATAATCTTAGAGTCTACTTAGAGCAATTCGCAGGAAGAGGTTATGCTGATATTGTTTTACTGGCACGTGGACCTGATCGTGCGTTAGATTCTATTCCTATTATTGTTGAGTTGAAAGCTGCCACTCCTAAAGAGTTGAGAGAGTTAAGGAAAGGTAAGGAGGTAAAAGAAAATAGCAGAACTACACCAGCAAAAGCTTTGGAACAGGCAAAGAATTATGCGAAGGGTTTTCAACCGAATGTTCAGCGAGTTTTAACTACTGCAGATGATATTCTTTGTGTTGGTGTAAATCTTGATTATCCATCTCCTGTTTCAAATATTGAAGCAAAAAGTCGTGAGGGAGAAATTGTCCCTCTTTTTCAAGATATGTTAAAATTGACTGATGATTGGGGTACAAAGGAAATTGGCAAAAGAGAACTAAAAGAACAAATAAAAAACAATTTAGAGCGCATCTATCATACGTTTCCTGGTACGTCAGAAAAGGGAGATAATCATTATTTCAGTAGGTTCTTGTTAGGGCAATCGTTATTGTTAAATGAAGTTAAGGATTTAGGAACTAGGTTTGAAAAGCGTGTTTTTATTTATGATGAAAATATACCTACTGAATCCCATGCTGAAGTAAAAGGTGAGGATCGTGCAGCTAAGAAGAAGGCTGATAAAAAGTTAGCTGAGTCATCTCAACTTGATGCAAGTCATGCGGCTGTATCAATGGTGCTCATTCCAGAAAGTACCGAAAAGCTAGTTTATGTGATAAATATTGTTGAAGCTAACAGAAAAGGGAAAGATGTGCTGGAAAAAGTGCTTCCCCTTGATGAATTAGATCAGAAGATAGGAGACAGAAAAATAGTTGAATTAAATCTTAATTTTGACACTAGATATAAGTCGGATTTTAAAAAATACCTTACTGTTGAAGCTAATGAGCCTGTTTCTCTAGAACAGTATAATAACGGAGTTGATAGGTTTCAAGGTACTTTCAAAGAAGTCCCTTATCCTGATCAGTTAAAAGAAACATTTGATAGAGCATTAGACTCTCAACTCAATCCTGATCAGTCTTCATCAATTAATGAATATAATCAATTATTCAGAAAAATTGGAGAAGGAATAGGGCCTTTTAAAGCTTTTATCAGTAAAGAAAGTGATTTTCAGGGAGTGTTAAATGGAGCGTTTAGTCATTACAGTGACTTAAGGTTACAGGAGTCACCAGGAACTAGAGCATTAGTTTTAACTGAGTTTCAAACTGGTAGAGGAGAACGTGCTGATATGCTGGTTCATGGTGTTAAGTTTGAAGGTGATAAGGAGTATACTCCTATAGGGTTGGAACTTAAGGCATCAAGGCAAGGTAAAGGAGCTCAAGAATTATTAAGAGAAGCGGATAGTCAAATAAATGAAAAATATAAAGAGGGTGTTACCTATAAAACGCTTACAGATGGTGATAAAGTAAAATTTATAAGTGTTGTTTTCGATAAAGGAGCTGGAGGTGCAGGTTCCCTTATTTTAACAAGCAAAGAAGGGTTTATTCCTGTGAAGGCATCTCATAGTTCTATTACGAACATAGCTATAAAGAGGAAACGTTTAGAAAAAATACAAGAAGTAATCCAGAAATTCAAAAATCAAGAAGAGAATCTACGCACGTTAGAAACTGCAACAGCAAAAGAGGATTACGGGTACTGGCTCCAACAGCATGATATACCTGATATTGCAAGAATAGAATATGGAGCTAACATGTTGCTTGAAGTCGTGGGATCGCCAGAGCATATAGCTAATCAATTGCAACAATTTAAGGATAGTGTAACAGCAGGGAGTGAAGGACGGCCATTAACTTTAATTGTTAATCTAAATAATAATCATTGGGTTACGTTAGTTATCGCCTATCAAAATGAGCTTTATACTGGATACTATGCTGATTCACAAGATAACAGCATTCCAGATAATGTTCGCCAAGTTTTAGAGCAGGCTGAGATTACCATTCATAATGCTTCTGTTGCTCAACAAATAGATGGTCATAATTGTGGCTTCTGGGCGTTAGAAAACGCTAGAGATATTAATGCTGTGCTGCAAGATAGATCAAGTGGTATTCTTAATGAAATAAGTAACCGTTTGCAAGTCCAAGGAAGAGATGAAATCTATTTTGAAGATAAAAGAAAAAGTGTTTCAAATCAATTGAATAAAGATCCACAACGTATAACTAACCTAGGAACTATATTAGCTGAAACACACCAACCTAGAAGGATATTGAGTCTAGATAGTTGTATAAAGCAAAGCAGTAGAAGCAAAAGAAGTGTCAATCCTTGTTTATTTTTAAAGGATGATGTGGAAAAGTTTAGTAAAGGAAAGGTAGATGAAAGTAATGTAGATAAAGTTATAATTGATAGCGAAAAATTCCTAACTTATGTTAAAAGTAGTCAAAATGAGGAGAAAAATGCTCAGCTGATAGAGTTTGTTGGAGGAAAAAGTATCGAAGGTAATCATAAATATTTACTCAATGAAGTGATTCAGGATGGAGGATATTTAAATTATGCTCAGAATAAACTTATTAAGGACTTAAACAGTGATATTTTACAACAAAATGGTGGGTTAACAAAAAATCCAAAGTTAAAAAGTAGATTAATAAATGCTGCAGGTAGGATACAATTAATAAGGGGAATCCATGGTGCTGTTGTATCTTGCAAAGATGGAACGGCAACAGATTGTGGATTAAATTTGGGTGGAATAACATGGTCTTTTGCATCTCAACCAATTGAAAATGTGATGGTCAGAATTACACCAAAATTTGTAAAACAAGTTGAAACTGTTGCAGGAAAAGTCATATCAGATGTTTTAGGTAAGCAGACGAAATTCGCTATTCGAATTATAGGAGTGAAATTTGGAACAGTTATGGCAAGAGGTACAGCTGGAGCTTTAGCTGGGATTTTTGACATTGTTGAAATAGGTATGTCAGCAAGTAAGCTTATAGATTGTCAAAATAGGAAGAATAATAATAATTCATGCGAAGAAAAGGAAATAAGAGATAGCATAGTATCCATATCTTTTTCTAGTGTATCATTTGTTTCTGGTGTTGCTCTTACAGCAGCTAGTATGCCTGGAGTCGGTATTGCAGTTGGACTTGGACTTATGGTAGGTCAGGGGGTTTATAATGGTGTTAGCAACATTATAGAGTATGAAAAAAAGTACGATACAACTCATGATGAGAATTGGCGTATTTTTTGGCATACATTTGCTTTCCAACCTATACCTCTTGATGTACAGCATCTTGCAGCTAGGCATAGCGTAGTTAATAATTTAGCTCAAAAAGCATGGCAAGCTTTAAATAATAGTACTGATAGTATAGTTGCCTATGCAGTAGGTTTTGGTAACATGATTGAAAAAGTTTCTGTTGATTGCAAGGTGGGCACAGGAGGGTCTTGTCCTTGTGGAAACAACCAATTTGGTGTTGGGTTTTATAAAAAATGTGATGAGGTTAGGATAGTTGATGAAGCAGGATACGCAGTAATTACTATGAATGAAGAAAGTAATGCCAATGCAGAAAATCTTTCACGTGTTTTACCTGATAAAATTCAGGGTGCTGAAATGATTTGCTTACCACATATTACTAATGAGGATTATGAAAAAGAGTTAAGAAAATCAGTTCCAACGGCTGTGTATTATTGTGAAAATGCAATGGTTATTACTGATGAAAGAAAGAGTATGCAGGATGATGGAATAATCGTTTATGATTTAGAGAATGTGAATAGTGGTAATATTACTGGAAGTAACAAACTAAATAACGACTTCCTAATTTTTAAAGGTACAGAAAAAATAATTGGTGGTAATAATACAACCAATAGGTTTACCTTTGTAAATTCTAATTTTGCAGATGATATTGTTGTAGGGAGTAATTCTATAAATGTGTTTGATCTAAGTACTGTAACAGATAATATTATAAAGGTAAATGTTGACTGTAGTGGCCATAGATATGAATCATACATCTATGGGACGTTGCGCCTTACAAATTTGCAAATAAAAATAAATGATCATTCATTAGTCAATCAATGGATTAATGCTGATGTTAGCACTTCTAAGTATCATTATATTGGCAGACAAAGTAAGGTAGATGAGATTTTATGTACTGACAATTCTGGGGCTTTTATAAGTCATGGCACTATAGTAAATAGCGGTGGGGGCAGTAGTAATGCTGAAAGGGATATAATTGAGAATTGCTGTAGAGCAGTGGTCTTGCCATATACTAATGTTAAGGGTGCAGAAGGTAATTACTTTTTTTATATAAAAGCTGCAGGGTATGAGGATAAAGATTTACATTCAGAAATTGATGTAGGAGGAACAGGGACTGTAATCTTTCTGGAAGCTAATATACTAGACGATTGTAATGAAATAACTTACTCTCCAAGTAATAATACTTTATCCTTAAAAATAAAATTAGATCAAGATAGTCAATATACTCTCGATATTAAAAATTATGTTGAGCAAGGCAGCAGTAAACCTAATTTTATACTGATAGATAGAAATGGTAGTAATATTGTTCCTAAGATCGAAAGATTAGAATCATCTACTGTAAAGATTGATTCGTTTGAATTACATACAGAATATCCTCTCGATGATTTTGATGCCGTTGAGAATCATTACAAGAAAATTCTCAATAATAATAGGGACTATAAAGTTTTTGGTATTATTAGAGATAAAGTACAAAATCAGGGCAATAGCACAGTTCCACGTATGATATTTGGCTCTTCAGGAAATGATATAATAAATTTTGATCAAGGGACTGTGTTTGCAAGTGGTGGAGATGGAAGTGATATATATGTAATTGATAGTTATATAGAAGAAAGAGAAGTCATAATTAATAATGATTCGGATGATAAGAAGTTAGATATGTTGCTTGTTCCAGAAGTCCCTGAGGAGTTTTCAATTCAACAGGGTAACTTATATTTAAATTGTGGTAATACGGACATTCAAGTAAAAAATTATTTTCAAGACAACAGCTATAGACATCTTATAATCATGAATAACAAAGGAGAAACTTTTATTCCTTATATACAATCAGTTTTACATACTGGTCATTCTGTAGAAAGTGGTAAATTAGTTCCTTTTTTTTATGCTACGCAAACTCAAAATATGTTTCTACTGTCAAAAGATTTTCAAGATGATTATGTAGTAATTAATTCTCATTCCGAGGATCTTGAGCGATATAAAGATAAAGATGATCTCTTATTAATAAGAAAAAATGAAATTCCTTTTATTGTAAAAGTAGAAGGTTATTATGATGATCGAAGTAGATGGAAAAACATTAATTTTCTTCTGTGGAATGATGGTAATTTTTCATATTTCGATCTACCACAAGAGATCGATAAAGTAGTAAGTTATCAAGACAAACTTAAGGCTGATTATGAAAAAGTCGTAAAAGAATATGTTGTAGATTTTAGTGACCATATCAATATTATGCATAACCAAAAGTACTCTTTAACTCCGGTGGAACAAGATGAAGAGCGTGTAGGAGTGATAATATTGAAAGGCATTACTCCAGGTCAGATTGAGGTTTCTTCTAGTGATACACATCTGGTGTTTCGTGATACAGAATCCAACCGTGTAATCAGAATAGAAAACTGGGATAGTTCTGAATCTTATAGAATTTCCACATTGGAATTTGATTTAGGTTTAGATCCAATAAAAATTCGTAGGTTAAATAGGTTCAGCTTATCTAATGTGACAGAAATACAAGCTTTGATTAACAAAGCCTCAGAGAATTATCAAAATAGAGTTGCTGGCACGGAAACGGAAAATAATTTAAAATGTTTAGTGTCAGTTAATGGCTTTGAGAGTGGAAATAAAACATATGAGTGTTTAGGCTTTTCTTCACTACAAGATCAAGTTGACTTCACTGAAAACTTTTGCAGCTCAGAACAAATTACAGAGTTCATAAATAAAATACCAAGAAATGATCAGATTATACCTTTATTGAAAAAATTACAAAACGATTTCTTATTGAACGGTTATGAGCAAAGCACAGTGGACATGTGTTCTAAGTTAACGCTTACTTCGGAGTCAGAGATAGTTAAACTGCTTGTTAGCAAGGAGGATGAACGTGGTCGTACGCAACTACACTATGCTGTTATGGAAGGTAGGCTAAATGCAGTTGAATTTTGTCTTAGCAACGGTGCTAATGTTGAAACTCTGGACAAGAATGGGAATGCTTCTTTACATTTAGCTATCCTGCATAACAGACCAGATGTAGTTATAATTCTTATTAATAATAATGCTAACATTAATTTCAGAGACAGTTTTGGTTTTACACCTTTACATTTAGCTGTTAGCATAGAAAACTTGGGCATGGTTAATCTTCTCCTTGAAAACCATGCTGGCATTGAATATAAAACCATTCATGGTTGGGTGCCTTTGCATTTAGCTGTTGAAAGAAGTAATTTAGAGTTAATCAGGCTTTTTCTTAATAAAGGTGCTAACATTGAGGCTAAAGACAATCGTGGTTGGCGGCCTTTGCACTATGCTGCTATGCATGGCAAATCAGATATAGCTTTACTTCTTATCGATAATAATGCTGATATTAATGTTTTAACTTCTGATAGGAAAACACCTTTAGAAGTGGCAGATGAATACGGTAAATTAGAGATGGTAAACTTCCTTATAAATAAAAAGGATCAGCGTGATTATGTACTATTACACTATGCTGCTCAAGAAGGTAATTTAGATTTAATTGAGCTTCTTATTATTAATAATGCTGATATTGAAGCTAAAAACAAGGATGATTGTACACCTTTACATCTTGCTGCTAGATATCATAGTCCAAAGTCAGTTGCTCTTCTGATTAAAAAGAAAGCTGATATCGAAGCTAAAGATAAGGATGATTGTACGCCTTTACATCTTGCTGCTAAATACCGTAGTCTAGAGTCAGCTGCTCTTCTGATTGAAGAGGGAGCTAATATTGAAGCTAAAGACAAGAATGGTAATACACCTTTAGATTTAGCAGGTATTTCTGATAATTTAGTAATAGTTGATCTTCTGAGTAAGAAGAAGGATTGTGATTGGTCGCCTTTACACTATGCTATTAGGTATGGTAATAAGCATCTGGCTTCCTTTCTTATTGAAAAGGGAGCTAATATCGAAGCTAAAGACAAGGATGGTAATACGCCTTTACATTTTGCTGCTAAATACCGTAGTCTAGAGTCAGCTGCTCTTCTGATTAAAGGGGGAGCTAATATTGAAGCTAAAGATAAATATGATAAGACACCTTTATGCCTTGCTGTTGAATACAATAAACTGAATATTGTTGAGCTCCTTCTTGATAGTGGTGCTAATATTAAGGCTAAAGACAAAAATGATTGGACGTCTTTGCATTTTGCTGCTTTTTTGGGTAGTCACTTAGATGTAGCTAAATCTCTTATTAGAAAGGGTGCTAACATTGCAGCTAAAACCAATGATGGTAAAACACCTTTAGATTTGGCAAATGAGAATGGCAAAACAGAAATAGCAGACTTTTTAAGGGCAAAACAAAGTGAGTATGATAATAAGTTACTTACTGCTGTACAACATGGAGATATTAGCAAAATTACAGATACTCTCGATAAGGGAGCTGACATTGAAGCTACGGACAATAATGATCGGACACCATTATACTATGCTATACGGAATGGTAGCTTGGAAATTGTTAAGCTTCTTGTTGACAGGGGGGCAGATATTAATGCTTTTATTTATAACTGGAAGCCCATCCATGTTGCTGCTTACTACGGTAAAAAAGACATTATAGAGTTTTTTCTCAGCAAGCATGTAAACGTTAACGATACTGATAAAGATGAAAGGACACCACTACACTATACTGCACAGTACGGTTACCTAGGAGCTGCTAGGTTTCTAGTTGATGGAGGGGCTAATATTTCAGCTAAAGATAAGAATGGTAAAACACCTTTAGATATAGCAAATGAGCATGGTAGGACAGAAGTAGCAAGCTTTTTACGGAGCGAGAATGAGAGACCTGTACAACGTAAGCGTCGTCATCACCATGGAGATCACCCTCGTCATCATAGTGGAGAGCAAGAGTACTTACAGAGGGAAGAACGTTCTATTCACGTTGAATCAAAAGAGGTTCGCTATAGTATCGAAAATGATAATTCTGCAATAGGGAATAATAAGGCTACAAGTGGTGCAGCAGGGCAATCTAATTTTATGAATGATTTTGTTGGATGGCTAGGAGGTATTTTTACTTCTTCACATACTTTATTAGGCAAAGGATTTGCTAGAATGAGTAGTTCTATAGGTGAATCGGTTTCTTCTGTAGCTAATTTGTTTCAAGAAAAGTCTGATAGTTCTACAATCCAAAATAATCCAAAATCAGTGCAAATTGATGTAAATGGCACAATACTACTAATTGATACATTTATAAGGAAAATTACAGGTCAAAAGTACATTTCTACAACAGATCAGCCTATATCTATATTGGAAGCGAGAGGTTATGCACTAAATATTGTGACAGAGTTCGAGGAAGTCCTAAAAGATGCAGCTAAAAGATCTGATATATCAGCAAAAAACTTTGGCTCTCTTGAAATATATAAAGCCGTAGAGGGTAAGATGATAAGTGGTGAATTATCTAAAATACCAGCTCTCTTGTATTCATCTGCGAAAGAAGCTTATCCAAAGGATGAGAAGTTTCTGAGCATTTTAAAAGGTAATATTGAAGAGATGTTAGGTAGACAGCAAACAGTTAATAGTAGTAATCAGAAGCAAAGTATAACTAAGCCTCCATCTTCACTTAGCAGCATTGCCATAGAGCCTTTAGATAATAAGAAAGGGATTACAGGTCGAGTTGTTTAATTTCATCTGGAGAGAGGCCGGTAATTTGGGCGATAACATCAATAGAGACACCGGCCTTAAGTGAGTTTTTAGCCACAGCAATTTTAGCCTGTTTTTCGCCCTCTTCTCTGCCTTCTTCTCTGCCTTTTTCATGACCGATTTTGATGCCTTTTTGAGTAGCATCATCAAGTTTTTGAGCGAGGATGCCTTCTTCTTTCCGCAGATCCATTACCCTCTCTTCGTACGCTATCAGATCTTTCTCATTCCAGCGAAACTTGTCTAACTCATCGTATGCTAGCTTTATTATTGGAGATTTTTCCGCTATATCCCTTAGGTCTTCATCTGTAGTATCTTCTGCGTACTTAAAAAAAAAGCACCAGCGCTCTATTGTACTCTCTAGCTGCTCTACTCTGTTCTTTGTAAACTTAGGCAACTCAATAAAGACAAATTGAAAATCTTTTAAGTAATGTCCGTTGGTTTTTATATCTCGTATATTATGAGTAGAAATATACTCAACCTCCTTAGGGAATAGCGTATTATCGGAAATAGCAATAAAGAATACTGTTTTTAAATCGATGTACTCGCCACCTTTTCCAACCTGCCTTGAATAAGCTTTAGCAGCATATAGCTGAGCGCGTTTCTCAAAGCCTCTATCACGAGCGAGCTGCATCTCGATCACATATCTGAGCCCACTAGAATCCTTGCAAAGGACGTCAACGATGCTTTGTTTATCAGAGGCAACTTCAGGATCCATGTAGGTGCTAAGAAACTCAACTTCTTGTATAGTATCTATCCCGGTAAATCCTAAGATATCATTGAGGAAGTGAATAAGAATGTTCTTATTTTTTTCAGTACCAAAGATTTTCTTGAATGTTAAGTCCAATTTTGGATTCAAAAACTTAGAAAGAGCCATAATCAGTTAACCTATAGGACGTCAGTAATTATACACAATTCTGAAGAAATATTCAACGTTTTTATGCTAAAGTCTATTAAAGTTAGCTAAGTTTCAAGAGTTGGCAAAAAACTACCTTCATAGATGACCCTAGAATGCTACTACGCATCTCAGACGTCCCTTTTATAGATCTTTTTATAACCCCCTCATAAAGCGCCTAAAAACCCCAGCAAATGAATTCATAGATTCAGTAGCTGTAGAAGATACCCTTTTTAACGCTTTTTGGTGTGGGAGGCTAATCTCCATAAAAGTACGAGCGCTCAATTACGATTATCGTATTGTAAAATATTCAAAAAGTAATATCAACATTTTTGATAGTAAAATTTATATTAAAGTTATAATATACACAGAAGCTCTGTATGACTTAATAGCGTGGGCATTTTAGTTTTTGGTAGGTCTATTGGATGATAATATGCTAGAAAAATTTCTATCTCAAACTTCTAAAGGAGATTTTATAGCAGGTTACGCAAAAGAATGACCGCTAGCAACGATAGCTATACTGATTCTTTAGACCGCAAAGTAGGACAAAAAGTAAGAAGTTGGAGGTTAAAGCTAGGGTATACTCAAAAAGATTTAGCGGAGAAAATCGGTGTAAAATACTGGGTAATACTCCATTACGAAAAAGGAACGCGTAAAACTTCAATCAGAAGGTTATATAGCATCGCAGAAGCACTATCAGTTAGCATTATAGATCTTATTCCTGAATGCACAATATCAAATGAAGAAAGTTATCTCGAGAATGAGGGAAAAGAGATATTATATTTAGTAGAAAAGTATGAAAAAATTGAGAATCAAGAATTACGTAATGTAGTTTATTCATTAATTACATCTGCACAAGCTAGCAAGGAAAATAGTAGAAAAGTGGCAAGAATAGAGGTGGCAAAGAATCTAGTTAAAGTAGGAGTTTCTGTTGATACAATTTTTCAAGCAACGGGCTTATCAACTGAAGAATATAGTAATACAGAAGAAAAAACTGATTCTGCAGACTACAGGGTAGGACAAAGGATAAAAAAGCTAAGGCTGATGAGAAAATATACCCAAGAGGGCTTAGCAAATAAAATTGGTGTAACACCCCAGAAAATATATGACTATGAACAAGGACATATAACCATTCCACTTGAAAGATTATACAAAATAGCAGAGGCATTATCAGTTAACATTGCGGTTTTACTGTTAGGGCAAATAGAAGAAGTTGTGGCAAGAGATGAACTGAGCGGTTTAATAAAGGAATATAAGGAAATTGAGGATCAAGATTTACGCAACGGATTTTATGTACTGATCAAATCTTTATCAGAAGGTATGCAGATTATCGAAGAAAAAGTTAAAAAGGTAGAAAAAATAGAAATTGCAAAGAATCTACTTAGACTAGGCATTTCTATTGACATTGTCTCGCAAGCTACTATATGAGAGATTTACGGTGAAAAAAGTAGGAGGTATGTTTGTTTCTATAAGAAAACCGGCTATTAAAGGCTACTATAACCCAGAGTATATAGACTCTATTGATTATAAAGTAGGGCAAGAAGTGGAAATTTGTAGGTTAATACAAAGATATACTCAGATAGACTTAGCAGATGAAATCGGCGTAACATATCAGGAAATACACAAATATGAACAAGGGTACAATCCTATCTCAATTGAAACATTATATAAAATAGCGAAAGCATTATCAGTTAATACTGCAGATCTACTTCCTGAACCAAAAGTACTAAATGAAGATTGTTATTTTGAAGGTGAGGCAGAAAAAATATTAAGCCAGGTGAGAATGTATGAAAAAATTGAGAATCAGGAATTACGTAAGGCAATCTACTCATTGGTTGAATTTGCCAAGGGCTACAAAGAAAGCAGCAGAAAAGAAGCAAGAGAAGAAGTGTCAAATAATCTAGTTAAAGAGAACATCTCTGTTAGTATTATCTTACAGGCAACAGGCTTATCTACTTGCAAATATACAGAAAAGAAAGTACGTACTGATTCTATAGATTACAAAATAGGGCAAAGGATAGAAATCATACAGTTAATACGTGGGTATACACAAGAAGATTTAGCAAATAAAATAGGTGTAACACCTAAGGAGATAAACGACTATGAGCAAGGGTACATTGAAATTCCATTTGACAAATTATATGAGATAGCAAAAGCATTATCAGTGAAAGTAAGGGTTTTACTGCCTGAAACAATAAAAAAAGATGAGAGTAATGAAGTAGAAGGTGAGTTATCAAGTTTAATAAGTGAACACAACAAAACTGAGGATAAAGAATTATGGAGTAGATTGAGTGCATTAGTTGAAACTGTGTCTCAAAGTATGAAGGTTGTTAAGGAAAAAGTTAAAAAAGCAGAGAAAATCAAGGTTGCAAAAGATCTAGTTAAGGCAGGTATTGCTATTGATATCATCTCTCGAGCATCTGGTTTATCTACTGAAGAAATTGCACAACTCAGATAAATAGAGTTGAAGTTACGGTTTTTCTCCCATGATTAATTTATTAAAATCCTCTTCAGTTAAGATTTTAACACCAAGTTCCACAGCTTT
>JJRW01S0006077.1:136460-158591 GCA_001188405.1 Loxosceles reclusa | reverse complement strand
CCCCCATACTCGCCGGATTTAAATCCAATTGAGAAATTCTGGTTTGCCATCAAGCATGCCATAAAAAAAGCGCTGCCAAGCTTTTGGCCTGATATCAATTCTGCTATTGATTTTGTTTTTTAGTATTCAGGTAAACCTTTCTTGGGTTAGCTATAGAGTATCATCACCAAAATATTCTTCCAATATCGATTCGATGTTTTTGTGTGGGTATTGTGCGCAGTTAAACCACGATAGTATTGATTGCCTAAAAAATGAAGACTTGAAAATATATGCTCCGTACTCTTGGTAAAGCTCAACTAAATCATTAGCTGAATATTGAGGATTTCCCCGCTCATCTTTCTTACAGAGTCCAGCTACAACAATCCCACCTGTTGAAGTACCAGCCATTAGATCAAAGATTTCAGCGATCGGTTTTCTCGTTCTTTTTTCTATTTCTGCTAAAATTATCGCTGGTATGATGCCTCGTATGCCTCCGCCGTCAACAGACAAGATATATCTAGTCATTGTGAAATTCAGTTGTGTTTGTGAATTGCTTCAAGTTCATTGACTTCTTCAGTGAGGTTTTTCACTCTCTCTTCAAGTCGATAAACTATTTCTGTTAGTCCTTGGTTTTGTTCTACAAATTTATCATGCATATGAACCCGTAAATCTAGCTTGGCGAGCCACCAAATCGCTGCCACAGTCTGTATTACCATGGTGATAATTACTGTTATTGGGATTTTTTGATTTTGCATAATGTAATGAAATATTAATTTGTGTTATTGAGAATTTGTACTGCGTGTTGTGACGAAATAACTACAATTTTATTGCTCTGACTTATACTCTTTTTCCGCTTTAGCAAGTAGGTCTATAATTTCCCTGTAAGGTTTATCTCTATAATAAAATAACCTTTTAAATGCCATATTTCTTGGAGTTTTTCCTTTCCATCCTCTAACATGAGGATTAGCTCCTCTCTCCAACAAAAGTTTTACAACCTCTAATTGACCACCGTCAGCAGCATCAAGCAGTGCTAAACTCATAGTGTTTATGTCTACTCCTTCATCTAACAGAAATTTAACAACTTCTAAGCATCCTTTCTCTGCCGCATAATATAATGCCTTTTTACTAATACTTGAATCGTCTCTACTTTTTTTTACTAACGATTTCACAGCTTCTAAGTTACAGTTCTTAGCTGCCACTTCCAACATTTTCTGATACTCCTCAGCAGCCTTAGATTTTTGATAGTAATACGTAATAACAATACATACTATTGCTACTATAAACCACAAAAGCTTGTTTCTTGCTATCTTGCTCATGTTCAGCATTAAATCAGCAATTTATTTATTTTTTCTTAAACATAATTACTGCAAAGACGCCGATAATCCAGTACGATATCCTGAACTATTTAAAGTATGTTCTGCTTTATCAATCACCCATTCACCATCTATATCTTGATTGAACCCTACAAGATTAAGCTTTGCCTCTGCAAATAACTTTGGGTTTCCTGGTATTGTTATCTCTAAAGTCTCATTATTACGTTGTAATTGTTTAAATCTGGCTTTTGCTACACTAATTGCTGATTCTGCATTTGGATAAATTGTCTGTATGGCGTAACTTGGTTCACCGCCGCCTACTGTTTCTGATATTTGCTCTCCCTTTTCATAACTATGCCATTTTGCTATCACTGAGTTGTATTTATTACGTACAGTAAAATGTACTTTCCAATTGATTGTGTCTTCAGGTCTGATAGTCGTTGTTCCTAAAATCTTTCCTGTTGCTGATTTTGCTGCACCTTTTGGAATAAATAATATATATCCTCCTGCTAATTTTGCCATGGCCTCTCGCTCCATAGCTATCCTAGTTAATAAATTTATATCACTTTCCTCAGTCTGATCAATATGTGATATCAATATGTCTTTAAATTCTTCAGCAACTTTGTACCCATACCCATGTTTATTTGCTATTTCTTTGACTAAATCACCTAGTGTAATCTGATGCCATTCCCTAGATACTTTTTCCTTTAGTGAGATCATCAAATTTGTTGCATGACCTTTGATCATCAAGGTTTTTGGTGGACTTTGTACTGTAATTTCATTGACTGTATATACCCCTATGGGTAGTACTCCTGTTTCTCTATATCCCAAAGCAATCTTTAGCTCTTTTGGAACTTTTATGTTATCATCCCTGTAATCAACACATATTTCAGCTATATCTTCTATAGTCCCTGATTCATCAGTAATATGCATTGACACCAAGCGATCTTTTGCTAATTCATACCCTTCAATGATAAACTCTGGTTGCATTTTATCCCCAAATCTTTAAGGTTGATTTCTGTAGAGGTTTCTCAATTATAGGCAGCTTAATTTTCAATCCTGCTGGCAAAAAACTACCATGTTCTGCAAGTCCGGGGTTTTCTTCTAATACTATTTCTACTGCCCCTGAAGTAAATCCATAGTGCTTCCAGCAAATATAGTCCAATATATCATTTGCTTTTGTCGAATAATATATAGTCATGAATAAAGCTTCAAACTTAAATTAAATTCAACTTTCTTTGGTAACCCGCAAGGGAAAAATGACGTTCGCTTTTCTTCAAAACGAGTAATTACAAATTGTCCTAAAACATTTCCCATGCCATCAACTAAAGTGCGGGGTATTTGGTTTGCCTCTGCTTCTTTCATATCCTTTAATTCACTTAAATTATTGAGATAAATAACCCCTTCTATATCTATATTTTCTGCCCCTTGACCAATATTCTGTAGCAATGGTTTGCCAATACATTCGACCACACTCCAACGCTTCTCCTTGCTGTACTTTAAGCTTGTTGGGGAAATTTTATATGGACCAAATGATAACATTAGTATATGTAATCTACCGTATCAAACATAACATCTCTTGATTTTTCTCTTATCCTTTTTATTACTTCATCTGCAAGGCTACGGACATCTTGGTTAGGTTCTGCTTTTATACTTATATTAAATGTGAAAGTTTGATTGAAAATTTTTTGTTCACACTTGCATTTTTCACAGTCTTTTAAAACTTTCTCTAAGTCATCTGCTACAGAACTTTTTTCCTCAACAATGCTACCGATTTTAGCATTTCCAATAATACTCTTTCCGCTTTCAGAAATTTCCTTATTATTTAATAAAGGATTTCCATTACTCAAAACATTACTTTCAGCAACTACCTTGCCAATTTTTGTTTCTACTGGTGTCTCAAATGCTTTTAGCGGACTATCATTAAACAATTTTCCTATACCAATCCAATTGAAAAATTCTCCTATAGGTTTTACAATTGATTTCCAGATGCTAGAAAAAAAGTCCTTCACCTTTTGCCAATTAGCGATTACAAGCGCTGCACCAACTGATAGTCCAGCAACAGCAGCTCCTATAGGATTAGTTAGCGTTAAAGCCTTCAGTCCCATAATTACTGCTGGAATTACCCGTGCTGATAATGAAGTTAATACTGGCAAAAGTGTTCCATGCAAAATAGCCTTAAAAGTTAGTATTCCACCTCCAACTAATGCAAATGCATAACCAAAACCTACTACTGCAATCTTACCAATAATAAGAGCTGAAATTATACTCATTATTCCTGTAGTGATAACTGGAAACTTTTCTGCAAACCGAGCTATGGGGTTAGTTATCTCTCTTAAAAGACTACTTATCCACTTTAGAGGAGGTAGCATTACTGAGCCCAGGTTCATTCCTACTTCTGCTATTGCATTCCTCAGTAGTCGTAAATTATTTGCTGTAGTTGCTGCACGATTGTTAAACTCTTCTTGCATAGACTGTTTAAATTCTTCCTCATCAGCTAAATTCTTTATGGCATCTTTATAGTTCTTTAAGCTTCCAACTAGTAGTGCAATATCATCTTGATATTCTTGACCAAAGAGATTGAGAAGAATTTGCGAACGTTCCTGGTTATCTACCTTCTCCAGAGTTTCAAAAAAATAAAGTAGTGCGTCTTGGCCATTTTCGCTATCCTTTGTGTCATCTCTTCTGCAGTTATTCCCATGTCTTCCAATGCTGCTTTAAACTTTTTCCCCTGTCCTTCAGCGGTCTGGAGTTTACTAAGTAGAGCATTTATTGCAGTAGCAGCTTTTGCCGGTTGTTTGCCTAAACTAATAAAGGCATTTACTAAACTACTTGTTTCCTTGACATTAAGACCAAACTGTTTTGCACTACCACCAACTATAGCAAGCGCTTTAACCATATCTCCTGCTTTAGCAGCACTGTTATCCGAAAGGTGATTGATAATATTACCTACTCTTTCCATGCCTGCTACTTTAATCCCATAAACATTGGCAAGCTTAGCTATAGAATCACCTGCTTCTTCTGCAGACATATCAAATGCTGTCGACATTTTAGCTACTACCTCTGTGAACGAAAGCAGTTTCTCTTTTTTAATACCAAGTTGTCCACCACTTGCAGCAATTTGAGCTAACTCAGCAGCCGATAGTGGTATCGTACGGGATAATTCCTTTAATGTCTGACCAAATTCTGCTGCTCCTTGGTTATGGGCTGCATCATCCTTAGCAAATCTCACTACTTTTCTTACATCAGCCATGGCAGATTCAAAGTCAATCGCAACTTTAATTGGCGCTGCAAGTGAAAGCCCTAGCCCTATAGTCTCCATTACTTGTGATTTATAATGTGCTTTTCTTGCTAAAGCATTTTGCTGTTTTTGTATTACAGATCCTAGTTTACTATATTTCCCTTTTAGCACTTCAATAGATGAACCAAGTTTAGTTTGATCCCTCACTAAAGATTTAATATCTTTTCCACTTTTCCTTATTTCTTCATTTAATGTGTGAAGTGCATCTCTCTTTTTGATATAAGCCTCTTTTGCCTTTGATGCCGATGCTTTCAATTTTTTAAATTCATTTTTCAATGCTTTGCTTGGTTCTTTTTTTTCCTTCTTCTCTTTAGCAATTGCTGTAGCTGATTCTTTTGCTTTCTTCTCCGCTTCCTTCCAATTCTTCATGGCTTCAAGGGCATCATGATTTAATTGCTTAAATTTGGAGACTGATTTCATTGACGAATCAAGCTGCTTTATACTATCACCCAGCTTAGAAAGCTTAGCTGTACTACCTATCATTGCGCTATTAAAGCTACCATCTAATGCAGCACCTATCTTTATTGAAAGCATTGACATTTGTTTGTTACTCCTTTACTTACTTCTAACCATTTTAGAAATTCTTTTATACCCATATTAATAATCTGCTCAATTCCACTTCCTGTTATTGAACTAAGCTTTAAAACATTGAATCTTAAGTCCTCTGTTCTAAAGGCGACAAAAAATCTTTAAGTACCTTTTGTATTTTTACATAGTCTTTGATACGCAATTTCTCTATTTCCTCCCTTGGCATAGATGTCAGGTTAGCAGCTAAAGCTACTTCTTTTCTGGCTTCACCTTCTACACATTCAATAGCCAGCAGATCTCCCACTGTAGGCTCACGCATAGATAATTCTGAAACAGAAATACCATCAACTGTTATTGGATTATCAAGTTTTACTGTTGTCATGTTTCCCCCTAAAAGTTAATTAAATAAAAGTCTTCGTGGCTTTTACATAACTAATTTTTTTATTATGATTATAGTGCTATAAATAGGATTAGCTTTGATAAGAATCTTTTCTGTGTTCTATGGAGGTAATAACTACTGTATGTTCTGGTACATCTATGTAATAAAGTATACCTTACGCGTAGACTACGTTGCCCACTTAAGTTGTGCTTTAATGGCTTTCCAAGTCCAATTGGATCAACTGTTAAACGCTCGAGTATAGCCTTTTTGACCATTGACTTCACTTTGACTGGAAGTGCTGATTTTTTATGACAGATTCTGAATATTCTATATTATACACCAGAAGGCATCTTGATGTTTAACCCTCTTTTCTTTGTAGCGTTCGTCAGCAATCTTAGATAATTCCATATCTTCAATTTCTTCTTCCATTAACTCAGCTAATAGTTTTAAAACGGATTTGTTTTGAGATTGAGCTACACTAGTGAATAAACTAGTCAACTGATCTTCAGAATTTACATGAGCTTTAGAATCCATAGCAGCCATATACCTACAACTTATTACATTCTAACATTTTTATGTGACTTTGTCAACTACATCAAATACCTAAAATCGTTTGTAACAAAGCCATCTGATCAACACCATTTATCTTTCTAATCATGTTTTCAGCGTCGATCTCTATCAGCTCATTACCGCCTATAGTAAGTTTGTAATAATGCGCAGCTATGGTACACTTTAGCGTTGCTTTCTCAGCAGGTTTCCAGCTACCAAAATCAAATTCTCTGAATATGCCCCTAAGGTTGATAATTACTCCTTCGATATCATTGCTTCCACTGCCTTGTAATCCGCCCCTTAGTGTCAGAGATACAGAGTTTCCATCTATTAAACCAAACAGCCTAAAAAGCTCTGAATCATATTCTGCAAAAGTAAACTCAGCTTCCAGCTTTTCCATACCCATATCAATATTTATTGGAATATCCATACCACCAGCTCTGTATTCCTCTGTTTTTATGGTAAGTTTTGGCAAGGTTACTTCATCTATTTTTCCTGCATAGCCTTTACCATCTACAAATACGTTAAAATTCTTTAAAATCTTCGGTAACATTCTTCTCCCCTTTTTACGATATTGCGCCACTCACAAGGTGTGACCTGAAAGTAATCTGTTCTGCTGGATATGGTGGTGTAAACTCAAAGTCAAAATACACTTTGCCGTTTGCAATATTTGCCGAGTCTGGAGTTGCATAACATTTTCCACTGATAATCGCTCCTTGCGCTTTTAAATTAGCCAAATAAGAATTCACCCCCTCTATTACATCATCTATATAAGTTTTGGTGATATTTCGATCAACTGCCCATAAATGAGCCCTAAGTAGACTATCATTGATTAGATCTGCAGTACGTCTCACTGATAGAAAAGCCCACCTTTCATCGTTTGAACATGCCCTATTTCCCCATAGTCTGTAGCCATTTTGATGAATTATCGTTGTTACTTCATTTTCATTTAAGTAATTTGCTCTACAACTTGTATCACCTAAGGTAAAATCAATAGCCCTACTTGTCCCAACAATACCATTTATCTCTTTATTTGCAGGCGAATGCCAAAATCCTTGCTCACTATCTACTTTCGCTATTAAACCGGCTACAAATGGGCTAGACGGCAAAGGTTCTTCTTTTCCATTGTTAAACACTTTTACCCAAGGATCAACTACGTAAACTCTGCTACTGCCTACACTTTTTCTCCACTTTATTGCTTCTTCATCATTGGTATTTGGCCCATCTGCTACTATTATTGCTCTTAATTTTTCTGCTATAGGAATCAATGCTGCAACCACTGGATTTTTGCCATCTTCAGCTTCTGGCAATTGATGAGTAAACTGAGGAGCAATTAGTATTCTTGGCGCAACATGGACTATACTTTCACTGCTGAGGAATGCTTGAATACCTTGATATTCCCCAGTTTCTTCATCAACTCCTCCAATTATATTCTTCAGCGTCTCTTCTTCTTTTAATTTTAGATCACTATTTTCACTTTTTTCAACTCGAATCACTACTACTGTTGCACCAACCTGGGAAAATATTCCATCGATTGCAGAAGGCAGCGTTCCTCTCTTTCCCAGTTTTGCCGCTTCTTTTAAGCTTCCTGCGATCAATACTGGACTACTCAGTGGAAATTTTTGCTCGTCAGCATCAGGTGCAGTACCTATTACGCCAATCACCGATGATTTAGCTGTGCGTACTGTCCTCGCTCCTGAGGTAACCTCTATAACATTTACGCCATGTAAAAATTGTTCTGTCATCTTTTGCCCCTTTTTAGCTCTCTTGCATTTTTTGCTTAAAATCGTTGAGTAAACTCTGCAGTTCTCCTTCACTTTTGGCTTCTTTGATTTTCTTCTTGGCTAAATCTTCAAGCTCTTCGCATTTGATTATTGCTTTTACTGCTTTTTTTGCTTTTTCCTCGATTATCTTTGCCATTTCAATAACCGTAATATCACGGACTTTTGCTAATGGCTCTATAATTTCTGCATCTTTTTCGTCTATAGATTCTGGTGCTGTTAAAATGTTCTTTGCGGCTTTTGCTTGTATTTCATACGATTTAGACTTCTGATGAGAAGCTCCTGCGTATTCGTGAGTATAGTTATCATAATAAGCACGAAGACTAGAAAGTGCAGAAAATTTCGCATTTTCCAATAATTCCAGCTCAATATCCTCTTTACTCCTTTCAACAATTTTCCCTCCTTCTGTTAACCGATAACTCTTTTGCCAATCAAAATTTTTTGGTGCTTCATACCAGTCTTCACCCTCTGGCTTATTTTCAAGCATTTCTACTTCATTTTGTTTGTTATTCTCAAATCTTATGTAAATTGGCATAATTTTTTCCATAGGTTTTTATATAGCTGTGTAAACGTCAAAAGTAACTTCACCTGCTGATCCTCCTTCACCTCTAACCTGAACACCTCGTAAAGCAATTCCAGAACTGACGCTTGTTTCACCGCTGTGCCTAGCAATATAAGCAAGCCTATTTCCTGTAAGCAAAGAATTTACACTAAAATCTGTATCTCCATCATCCCGGCAGGAAACTGGAACATAAATTGTAGCACTACCTCTACCACTTTCCCTAGTGCTTGTTGCACCATCTCCCACTTTTATTCCAGTTTGTTTTCTAAATAGCGATGATGAAGCTTCTAGAGTACTTACTACTGTTGACCGGTAGTTTTGAATACCGTTCTCAATTACTTTGCATGCTACCTCTGACTGAACAATTACGTGCAATGCTGCACTTGAGTTCACTGACGTATTATCCGAATTCACTAGTATATTAACAGCAACTGTGTTGGCTATGATATTTAGTGCAACGTTACTTTTTATTAATGCCTGTATTGCCTTTGGACTTTTAACTAATTTGCTTAACGCCGAAGGATTGCCAGTTATATTCAGTACAGCATTTGCATTATTCAGCATTTTGTCAAATTTCTTATGGTTATCAGTGCTACTTAGCCAGGTTTCTAGGCTATTGTCGTTTATGGTTTTTAATAATATCTCTGGATCACTAATAATTTCAAAAGTATTTTTTAATTGTTCATCTTGAGTTTTTATCTCATTTATCAGAGATGCTTTTAATTGCTCATCTCGAGTTTCTATTTCTCCTATAATTGATGAGCCAGGTGGTACATTATTAATAGCACGAAAATCTTCTACTAAACCTTTAAGGCCATCTTTATGACTGTTGCTAATACTGTTTATTGCCGCAATATTCGCATCCTTTCTCGTGTCAAGTAGTGATACATATGAATCTGATGACGCTTTTAAAGTATCCAAGGTATTAGTTTTTAGCGTATTGATCTCATTTACAGACTCTGTCTTTGCTGCAGTTATCGCCGATATTGAATCTTCCTTATTGCTGTTTATCTCATTCAAGTGTTTTTTTGCACTATCAAGAAGTTCTTTTAGCTTACCATCTGTCATCTGCACAATTTCAGACACTGCACTCTTATCTACTATTGATTCCAATGCTTTAGCAAGATATGCAAGTTGATCTGGTGTACTATTTGCTGCTAAATCCTTAAGCCTTCCTTGTAGTGCATCAACTATTTCTTTTATTGTGGTCATTTGCACAACGTTAACGTTGAAGATCGCTTTTTTATCTGCTATCAATTCCAGCGATTTTGCAAGATATGCCAATTGATCAGGTGTGCTACTTGCTGCTAAATCCTTTATCCTTTGGTGTAATGCTTCTATTGCTTCTTTCATTCCCAAAAATTCAAAAAAGTTTCAAATCTAAATCGTTCAAAATTATTTTTAAGTTCATCTTCTCTTTCACTCATATCTTCATCTATCTTTTCTATGGCTCTGCATATACGTACTACATCTTGTGCAGCGATGTTCTCTGGATGTGGCAAAGGATATCCTCTTTTGGTTTGGTCAACAGTCATTATGTGACAATCACTCTGAGATTTTTCACCTTAGGGCGATAGACAACCGTTCCGCTTAAAACTAATTTTATCCTTGTCTCATTACCATTAAAATTTGACAGCACATGAGTTCTCTCTACCCAATTTTCTCCGATTGGTTTTCCTGCTGTTAAATCTACTAATTGCCATTTTTCTCCCCCTTTAGCGCTTTGTTCCACATATGATTTTACATCTGCAGTGCCAGGTATTAATGCATCATATGTTATGGTAACCTTAGTATTGGATCCTGCTGTAATGCTTCTAGTTACGTAATCTCCGGACGCTGAAATATTTCCTAGAACTAACTGCAAACCTGGATAAAGTACTGGACTTTTTTTCCCCGATCCTTTGAGCGCTACTTTTACCGTTAATTCCCCACTTATTCTTGCGCGCAAAGCTAATGGCAAATTATCAGACAGAAAATTTTCTTTGCCCTCTTCATCTATTAAGATAAATTCTACATTGGTATCAAATGCTACCTTTTCAACATTTGTCAAAACTATTAAATCTGATACGTTATTTGCAGTAACTTTACCAAGATCAACAACGTGAGAATTTTCGCTAAATTTTGCAGCTAGTAGTCGAAACGTTAAATCTAAATTTTGATGTGGAGTCCACGTACTTGCATTGCTTGATGAAAGTAATACTCCTACTTGATAAGGCTGACTGGTTACCCATCTACTGTTTACTGCATCATATTTGCCAAGTTCTGCTATCTTTACTGCTGTATCTGCATCATCGGTAAGTAATACTATCGCATATTCCTGCCCTGCATGACAAAACACCGGAGACCAAGTTATACGTGTTGCTGTGCCGTTCGTATTGATCTTAGCTGGCTCGATGGAATTTTCAGCAATAACTGTTTGCGAGGGCACTCCAACTGTTGTTTCACGAATCTGCACAACAACACGTTTTTTGCCGCTATTTGTAAACCATAAGTCTATACCTCCTATATGCCTACTCTCATCCAAGGTAAATGTTTGTGCTAAAGGATCAACACGTTTGCTGGAAAAAACTCTTCTTCGCTCTTCTATGGTAATAGTTTTTTTACCAGTATACGTTGCTTCTCCATAACTTCCCTTATCCCCATAAAACTGTACTAATTTAGTACCGGCTGGAATATTTGCCGGTACTTTCACCTTTCCCTTTATTTGTCCCTTATTATTAGCTTCCATTTTTTTGCCTTCTATGCTATGGGTTGAATGCTGATGCCATCAAATTTTACTTCCTTAAGCCTTTCACCCAGCTCAAAACCTTCAATTTCAAAATCTTGTACTGCTTCTCTCATAAATTCAGCTTCATATGAATTACTTGACAATAGCTCTGTTGTTTCTCTAGTATTAAATTGTCCTGTCACTGGACTTTTCCAAATCGTGGTAACCTCGGGCCAGTGATCGATGTTTTTGTTCATGGTAACTTTTGCCGGTACTGGATCAAATGCCTGATATGGATTGATTTTTTCCTCTTTAGTCTGTAAAAGCTGCTCCAATACCGGCTCAAGTTCATACGGCAATAAATAAGGTCCTTTGCCTCTTTCAACATCAATAATTTCCACGTCTATTGGTAAAATTAGTTCCTTATTTACTATTGCTGCAGTTTGGGAAACACCCTGATCACGCATATCATCATCAAAGAATGGATCAACAAATACTCCTTTTTTCGTGGTTGGCTCTCTTGAATTTGCATCACTACGTAGACGCTCCTCTGCAACTAGCGCATAAAGATCTCTTATTCCACTCTTCATTGCTTCGAGTTCATTCATCGGTACTACATGGATAGCATTATTCACTATTTTCACCTTTTCCCCGTTTTTCCACGTCTGATGAATGTAGCAGAGCAAAAGTTGTCCGCTAGGTGCTTTTGGCATTGATGGTTTCCAAGGGTGGGCAATTCCCTTGATTCTTCTTACCACCCCTTTTGCATCTATGGTAATTAAATCAAAGCGGGGCATTTTCCAGGTGTAATCTATCAAAACCAGACTATTATCAACTGCTCCTTTTACTTTACATCCTTGTTCATTTATATCTTCAGGGCTCACCTGAGTACGAGAGCGGTAAGTTATTTGATAACTACTCCCAGGCGCTGGTTCTTTTCCTGTCAATGACCAATCAACGTTTCCTGCGTTTAATTTATAATCTACACTATTTTCATAAATTATATTGCCTTGTTTAACTTGAATAATCTCAAGTACTGCAGAGTCAGATATCGGATCAACAGCTCCAGAGTATGAACCGTGAGTAATGTCAAATGTTTTCTGAACAGTTATATCTACCCTTTTTATCTCACTAACCGGAAAATCATTAACTTTCAGTTCCATTACTCTTTGGCTATTTGGCTGAAAAGTATGTGGTTCTGATTCAACTGATTTTATATCTGGGTCTTCATCAAAAGAAACACGAATACTGTGAGGTAGCTCAATCTCATAGCCGTCAACATGAGCTTTTCCCTCATTAATCACAAATGTTTTTGCCACTTTTTCGCCCTCTTCCTTTTGCAGAAACATTACTTCTAGGCCATTTACAACATAGGAACCATTTGCCTCCTTGTCATAACGAGCAAGTGCAGTGGTTACTATGTTTGCTTGTGGTGGCGGTGAATACTGAACAAGAACTCCGTTTTCAATGTTATAAATTGGATAAAATTCTCCTTCAGAAAAACGTGGAAAAAAACCTTCTGCTTGATAACCCCAAATGGTGGAAACTTTAAGCCTTGCTGCCCCTGCTTCTTGATAATTACGCGTACCAACTGCAGGATCACGAAGATTTTCATCCTCAAGTTCCGTAATGGTGGAAAGGGCAAAAAAAACACCTATGCGAACTGTAGTATTTAGTGGAATAATAAACTTTTGCCCCTCGACCTTTCTAACCGCACCACGAAGATAGATTTTTCCAGCTTCAAGCGTGACTTTACCGTTTTCCCCATCTATGATACAATCAGCTCCAGTTATGATATCACCATCGCGGAATATCGCATCTCCTATGCCTTTGAGCCTCAAAAGAGCATAATCTTGAATCTCATTTAATTCTGCTGACTGCAAACCCCTTCCTGCAAGGAACAAGCTTTTTTCGTATTCTTTATCTGGATTAAAGCGATTATAATAGCTATTCAAAGTCATTCTTTTCCCCTCTTCAGAATGTAACGACAAAGGCAAAAGTTTCCCGGGTTGCTGCGGTTCTGATCAGTGGTACCGTGTGTTCTAAAACTAGTAAAATTCCCGGGTCTTCTATATCTTGTGGTTCAAAATATCTCTGCCCAGGAGGTAAATTTTCCCTAAGCTTTGTACCAACCATAACCCCTAGTTCCCTGATCACTTGATTTGCTGCGTCCGTGAAATCGAAAGTAAATTTAAGGTACAAGTTATTGGTTGGTACAGCGGAAGATTTAAACCTTCCGGAGGGAGTAACAAGTTCTCCGTTTTCATCACCCACGCAGAAGAGCATCTCATCAATAACACGACGTCCAACTTCCTTAAGTAATGTTGCAGAAGTGATGAGTTCTGCTGGTGTATCTTGAGTATACTCTACAGTAACTGCACTATTTGCCGTGATAGAGCTATTTTCCGTACGTTTAATTACACCAGTACTGCTATCAACTATATAATCTATACTTGGCTGATAAGTTGTTTGTCCTGTAAAAACTTTTACGTTCTTAATAGTGGTATGATCAAGTTTTATTTCGCCATCAGGGGTGAAAAAATTTTCTGCTCTGTGGCTACTTTCCCAGTTTGCATTACCACTTCCCCAGGCAAGATGTATAACTTGCTCTTTTATGCTTGCTGCTATTGCTGCTCGACCTGATTGTGTGAGAATTGACATTTGAAAGTTTTACCCCTATAGTATATATACACGGTTACTTCAAAATTCGTCCAAAAAATTTCTACTTTTTTATTAAAAATATACTACAATGAGTTTATTGAACGTAATAAATTAATAAATGTCGCTAACTCCATCTACTGAGCTATCTCAGCCTAGGATACTGCATTTGCATATTATAAATAACTCAATCTACATAAATAACATCGAAGTTATCAGTAAGTATTCAGTAGCATGTCTTGATATTATGCATGTGTTATTAGCTCAGTTTTGGCAGGATTTCAAAAACGGATTGCCAGCAGAAAAATATAAATTCCTTAATATTAATCAACTAGGAGAGCGTTTGGGTTTTAATTCAGAAATTCACAACTTAGAGTACAAGATTAGAAGACCCCTAAATAGAATGATCAAAGCAATAAAAGAAAATTTATTCGAGAAGCTTGGCATTGATTGTAACGATATTATCGAGAATGTCGGCTGGCCAGGATACTCTTGCAAAGAGCATGGTTACCGTCTCAATCCCTTTATACTTTCTTTAGGTGCTGTTAAGTCTACAGAACGTTCTTTGAGTTGCCTTTAAAAAATTTATTTGAAGTTAAAAATTCCAGCACCAAGCTTAAATTCGCCTTCACCTCTTGCAATTGGACCATTTGGAAGAGTAGACCGGCAGAACTTCCCTACCAGCCCCTCGCAGAACTGTGCATGAACCTCTCAGCTCACACAGCTCCCATTATTCAGCCTTTTGATTCCCATTCTAACGTCCAGTGGTAGAAGGTTCTTGGATTCTCCTTTCTCATTTTTCCTAGAAGTTGCCTTGCTAGTCTTCTATGACTTCGAAGTTTCTGATATTTCCTTCTTATCCACTTTTCTAGATGTAGCTCTACATTATTGAGAAGTTTATACATCTCCGATTGGTAAAACCTGCCATAATACTGACACCAGCCTCTGACTATTGGATTTACTTCCTTCGATATTTCTTCTAACTTCTTTCCTGTAAATCGGTGTATTTTCCACGACCTTATAGTTTGGTTGATCTTTTTCTTGGCGTTGTTGCTAATTGCAGGCAAAAATGAGGCAAAATATTTCCTCTTTTTGTTCTTTGCTGCTCTGGGTCTAAATGTATAGCCCAGAAAATCAAAGCTTTGAATCGGAAATACATTCTTCCTGTTGCTATCCTTACAATACACTATCTGTGTCTTTTCAGGATGCAGTTTTAGCTTGTACTTCGCCAATCTTTCTTCGATCGCTACTTTCATAAGTTCAGCCTGTTCCTTGGTTTTACAGTGTACTATTGCATCATCAACATACCTTTCAAATGGTACTGTTGGGTAGTGCTGTTTCATCCATATATCAAAGACATGATGCATAAATATATTAGAGATGATTGGGCTAACTGAACCTCCTTGCGGAACTCCCTTATCCCTCACTACCTTGCTGCCATCTGCTTGCTGAATAGGGGCTTTCATCCACCTTTCAACGTACAGTATGACCCATTTGTAGTCGGTGTGCTTTTTAATAGCCTGCAATGCCAATTCGTGGTTCAGATTGTCGAAAAATCCAGATATATCAAGATCCACCGTCCAATCGTTCTTCCAACATCTCTTACGCGCCGTCTCTACCGCATCCAATGCAGATTTGTTTGGTCTATAACCATATGAATCCTCATGGAATTTTGGTTCCCCTAACGGTTCAAGATACATTGTAGCGGCTGTTTGCGCTATCCTATCTGATACTGACGGAACACATAAAATTCTTTGCCCTCCTCCAGTACTTTTCGGTATTGCAACAGCTTTTACCGGCTCTGGAAAATAACTCCCGGATGACATCCGATTCCATAGTTTGTACAGATTATCTTTTAGATTTTCCTCAAACTTTGTTATCGTAACCCCATCTACACCCGCAGCACCTTTATTTTTCGATACTTGTTTATAAGCTCTCCAAATAAGTTGCTTCGGTATATCAAAAGACTTTGTTTTATTCACTCACTCCTCCCTTTCGGTTGATAAATAATTAAAACTGAATAACTCAGCCCCTTCGCTCCATTTCCATTACGGAAACTTCTTCACTACTACGAGCTGATCCGCCCCTGTTTTCCGCATCGGTACTCTCACCCTTGGAGTTCAGCTCCTTGGATTTCTCCCTTATCATCGAAACGACAGGTTCCCGCAGTTCCACACAATAGCCTAAAATAGATTCATGCCACCTCTATGCCGGACGCCACCTATTCAGTAAACAAGCTCCTAATAGGTTCATCCCAGGTTAACATCCTCCCCCTGGTTTTGACGTCGTCTATGGCTTTTCGACACTTCATCAGTGGTTCATTTGCATTCACCTCTCTATTTCACACATGACGCATAATTGCTCCTTTTCCATAATGCTCACTACCTTAGCTCTTTACCAAAGCAGCTTATGGTTGTTTGAAGCCTGCTCTTGTAAACCGGCTCCGAGGGGCCCACCCTCATCTATTGCGCAGCTTTCGCACTTAGTTTGCTCTTTTCTGAGCATTCTTTGTGTCTCTGCGGCACACGAACATCAAGCCATTTATCTTCTTTTGAGTTTGCAGCCATACCTTTCACTACCTTATTTTCGTTTAATAAGACCTGTATTAAGTGCTCAAGCTTATGCCTACTGATATTATGAAATATAGCTGGTAATCTGTGCCTTTGTTTAAACACTCCTGGTCCGCCTGTATGGGTAAATGGATGTCCTGCTTGTGCTGAAATGGCAATGGCTTGCATAAGTATCTTTTTTAGATATTCATCAGATAATGTATTAAGTTTAAGCTGCTCGGATATATCTTCAAGTAAGCCAATTGGTGAACGCAAGTAAGTTCTTGTACTTCTGTCTGCTAACCCATTGGATTTGACTATAGCTCCTTGATAAATTGCATTGTTAACTTTTGCGATTTTCAGATCATTAAATACTGAATTTTGATGTTCTGTAGACGCAGGCCATAGTGCAAAAGAACACCTAACTCCATCAACAAGTGCAGTAGTGCCTCTTATTGCTTCTCTTGCTTGTTCTACGGTTGAAATTTTAGGTTTTCCCATATGATGTGCAGTAATTACACTAGCTCCCGTTTCAGTTGCTAAACTTGCAAGTAATCCTGTAGAAAACCAACCAAGCTCTGGATCTGAATTTATATCAGCATGGACAAATGATATTAATGGATCAAAGATGATTAGTTTTAAATTTTTGATTGTACTTAACTGTCTACTAATATTTTCAAACTTTTCTGAAATTTCAGGACATTTACCGCGCATGTTGGTTTTTAGCATAGAGAAAGGTCCTCCCATATTTGGCATAGGTATAATAAATAACCGATCATGATATTCTGCTCTTTTACCTTCAGGATCAAGACGATCAAGGCGACGATGTATTTCATCTGCATCATCCTCTGCTGAAAAAATCACCACTGATCCATGCTCAGTAACAAGTGGGCCAAAACCACATACTTGATCTGTATCACTTGCAACCTTAAGCGCTAGGTCAAGAAGAAGCATACCTTTGCCTGTGTCTCCCATAGCAGCTACTATTGAAGTTACGCCTAAAGGAAATAACCCTTCAACAAGAAATCTTTGTACTGGTGCTTGACCTAAATAACGACTCACACTCCAATCTAAAATGTTAAGCGACTGTTTTGTAGAATTTTTTTCGATAAATTCTTCAACGTTCATTCCTTCTAACACACCATCTGCAGCATCCCAACTCTTTGGCTTGTTTTGTGGAATCTTTAGAATAGAAAGTGACGCAACTCCAAGATCTGAAAGCTTTTTTGCAGCTTTTTCAGCATACTTTTTCCCAGATTCATCATTATCTGGCCAAATGATAATATGTTTTCCCTTAAGTGGACCCCAGTCTGTTTTATCAATAGGTGCATTTGCTCCAAACATCGCTGTTGTTGCAGTAATCCCCTGTTCTGTAAGTGCCTCAGCACATTTTTCTCCTTCCACAAGAATAATTTTATCAGACTTTAGAATACCTGGAATGTTATAGAGTGGCCTTATATCTGGTTCACCAAAACTTAGCTTTTTAACATCAAATGGACGATATTCCTTCTTTCTTTCAGGAGGGTCATAACGGTAAACTATAATAATAACTTGGTTGTTTTCATCGTAATAATTCCAGCTACAAGTCATGTACGGTTCTAGATCTTTGATACTCTTTTTTTCTCTAGTGTGTTGTTTGCCAAGCCATTCACCTATAGAAGTCATTACTTCAGAAAACTCTGTCCTCGCGTTCTTCCCATGTATGACTGCCCAGAGATCGATAATGTCACCACTATCCCCGGTTGCGAAATCATTCCATAATCCGGTTTTACTGCCACTTAGCTCTACTCTTAAACTTTTTCCTCTATTACCCCAGACATCGCCTACTTGAAACTCATTTTTGCAAAAAGTGCCATTAGGTAGTAGGTACGAAAGACAAGATCTGATGTTTTGTAAAAGCTGAGTTTTAAGCTCTTCTTTTTCAATCGATATGCCCGTTTTTCTGTAGTGTAAAATCACAATAGATTTAACAATTTCAACTTTGCTATGCCATAACCTTAGAAGCTTTCCAACATCCGTTAGCCCTGCTAATAAATTTTGCTGGTATAGGTTTTCCGTTTCCAAGTTCATACGCTACCTGCAGGATATTTTTGCTTCTACTGGGTTGAAACATTATTATGCCAGATGTATAGAAGCTTCTGAGTGCATTAGCTCCAACTAAAGCCTGAAACGGGTCTTTTTCCAGTGTAGCTGTGGATACTTTTTTAGTGTGATGGGTCATGATTATTCCAATGCCGATAGAGCGCAATTTTTCAATCCCACTCCGTAAAAGAGAAAGTGGCATCAGATGCGTTGTCAGAGAGTCTATTGCAATAAGATCGATCATCTTTGTCCCAAATTTTTCCACAATAATGTCTTTGATTCTCTCTACCCTTCGTCATTCAACGTTATTTTTATTTCTGAAGTAATGACCAAGTTTTCTTTTACCAAACTCATAAGCTTTTTGAGCTCCTGCACGCGCCTTCTCACACCGTCACGATTCATTTGGTCCTGTAAATATAGTATCTTTAGTGGCTTTGCAGGCTTCATATTAAGAAATGATATTCCTCCTGCCATATGTGCTAATAGAGAGAGTAGAAAACTGGTTTTGCCAACCTTTGGAGTACCGCCTATAACTAAAAGCCCCCCTGATGTCAGAATTCTTGGGCCTATGACGTCTTTTGGCATTGGAGATTGATCGCTTAAATACTGTCCTACAGAAAACGCCTTTTCCCCCTTTGTCCACTTTTTTATTTCTTCTTTATTTTGTAATTTCTCAGTATTTTTAGTATTTAACCACTCCTTGGCAGAATCTATATTACCTTTAATTAAAGTCCAAAGATCAATAATGTCACCACTAGCCCCTGTGGTAAAATTACGCCAATTACCAGCTTTTTTACCTACTATTTTGACCATAATGGTATCTCCATTTAAGCTGCCAACATAAGTCTTTTCTTGGTAAAACTTACCATCTGGAATTAGATGAGATACACATCCCTTAATATTATCAATTAATAACGCTCTTATTTCCTTTTTAGACATAAAACCCCCATACATGTTTTTCATACGTTTAGAGCTGAGATTAGCTAGCTCACAAACAGTTTCAAAAGACTCCGAATCAAACCATTCAATTGCTTCTTTCTTTAGCTCTGCATTTTTTCCTGCTGCATCTTTGATAGCTCTCTTAATGACAGCAATCCAGAGCTTCTCCTCGTCGTACTTCAAAACGGGATCCAATCATTTTCAGTATTTTCTGGAGTAACAACTATAGCAATCTTGTTCTTTTCCCCATACCGATCAGCTTCAATACCTACCTTTGCCCTGAATTCTAAACCATTTAAATCTGCAATGGAGTTGAGTTTTCTGGCAAGCATTGCTTTTTCTGAAGTGTCATGTGGATGAATGTTCCGTGCTGACTCCAAAATACTTCTAAGCATAGAACGACCCATTTCTCCCCAAGTATCTTCTCCTTCAACGCTTGCTTTGCCACTTTTAATACCAATTACTTGATAAATCTTACGTTTTGCATATGGCCCTTCAGTGACCGTAAATTCAGCGTTTAAATAGATGCTGCCAGTAGTATAGCTTTTAGTGAACCAATTTTCATAACCTCCAGGCTTAATAGCCATTTTGACTTTTACCGTTGTACCTTTAGGTATTAAATTACTTTGCGACTTTGCAGTGTTAAAATCAGTTAAATTCTGTAACATAAATACTCCCATAATAAAGTTGAAAAAGAATCAGTTGTTCCATTGATTTATAAGTTGCCAATTGCCATTTATCTTATCGACAAGCTTGCTTGCCACACGTTCACCATTTCGCAGTTCAAATACTATCTGACGTGCAGTACTCTCCTCATCCTGAGCAAACATTACCATGCCAGTACTGTAAAATCCCCTTAAAGAACCAGCTCCGCTCAAACCCTGAAATGGATCTTCTTCTAACATTTTTTTTGATAATTTTTTTGTGTGGTGGGTAAGGATTATACCGGCGTCTGGGTTAATAATATTTCTCAGTCTTTCAAGTGTTTTTTGCAAGAAGAATAGCATAGCGCTGTTGTCGTTTTCATTGCCATATTCACTGCTAAAGATATTACGCAATGGATCAATGGCTAAAATGTCAGGTTTAAAACGCTCTTTAACGGTGCTTTTGATTTCATCTATTTCTTCACTACTAAGCGATAATTGCACTCTTGGCGTGATAATTAAATTATTGGCAGCTATATCCAAAAGTTCCTTATCAAGTTGAAGTCGTTGCAACCGTTCTTTCATATATTCATATTCAATTTCAGTTTGCATGTAGAAAATTTTCAAAGGTCTATTTGGTGTCATACCCAAAAATGAAACTCCAGCAGCCATGTAGACAAGCCAAGAGATCAAAAAGTCACTCTTGCCAATTTTAGGAGGGCCACCCAGTACCAATAGACCTCTCTTCGTTAAAATTCTCGGTGAGATTATATCCTCTGGTATTGGCGTTTGATCACTTAAATACTCCTTTACGCTGAAAAAAGGAATTTTTTGACCGATATTGAAAAAGCTTTGTTCCATAATTATTCTCCAATTTTTAGCAAAGTTTTGGCTTTAATTTTCGCAAGTAATTTACCCAGATGCGGCTCTTCAACCATGTCAAGGCAACCACTTCGATCTTTAGCAGGGTATCCCCAGGAATTAATCGTCTGACAGACAAATGAACGTTTCTCCGTTCCATCATCTTTCTTGAGGCCAACCATGCTGATTACTTCATCAACAATTCCTGGAATTTCACTAGCAGTTTTAGCCCCTTCACATTGAGGTAGCCAGGTTGAACGATTGCAATCATCAAGATACTGACCTAAGGTGCCAACTATGATGATGTCTTTATCCCGAATATGTTGAAACTGATTGAGCCAAGCCATCATTTCTTGGGCAAGTGTTCCGTAAGCAGCCCTTTTATCTTCTCTTCCCGATCTATCGGAAAAAGCCTCAGGTTGCATCCTTGCCCATGAAAAGCATAAACGTGATGCTACAGTGATACTATCGATAAAAATGCAATGATATTTAAAAAACTCCGAAGAAAGATCTTTGTACTTGCCAGATACATGCTCATAGTGTCTTTGACTATATGCTTGATCAGATTTTAATGCAGGGTTTGGCCCACCAATAAGACAAGCAATATCTCTTGCCTCATTCCAAGTACGCATATTGATTGAATCTCCCTTCCAGTCTTGCACAGCTAAAAGTCCTGCTTCAAAATCAAGACAAAGTGTTGTTGACTCATCAAGAGTTTTAAGTAGACTGGTTTTGCCGATTCCATAAGGGCCAAAGATCACAATTTTCGTTCCTGTTTGTGTCTTCAGTCGTTCATCTCTACTAATTATTTTCATTTTTCTCCTGGTTTGATCACTCAGATATATATACACGGTGACCTATGCAATTCGTCCAAAATTTGCAAAAAAAAAGTTTAAGAAAATCTCATTTTAGAGATGAAAATTTATCGCGTATTTGCCTTAAAATGTTGTAGACAGTTGTTTTTGGTATGCCTGTTATTTTGGAAGCTTCAGTAATAGTAGAAACCTTAAGCAGCTCACATAATTTTCTATGAGATTCCGGTAGTTTTGAGATTATATTTTTTACGTCAATGTATACCATTATATCATTTTCAAGATATTTACAATCTGGTATGCTATCATCAATACCAAAGTTGATCTGACGTTTGGTGCACAGTTGATTACGTAAGAGGTTACGAGCACGATGTCTGGTTAAATTAGCAACAAAAGTATTAAAGCTACTTCTTGTTTCATCATACAGACTAAGGCAAGGCCAAACCTCACAAAAAAGTTCCAGCTCTATGTCTTCAAGACTTTCATG